>JBBMOE010000057.1:2459040-2569011 GCA_037975065.1 Chaetodon trifasciatus
TTATTATTCCTCTTCCGTGTCAAATTTCGATTCGCTACTAGTCCTACAGCTTTGAGAGCACCCAGGCGAATTATATATCAAAATGTGCGTTTTGATCGGGTTCGGCGTGCTATTATTTTTCTTAAATTTATCGCAGTTTGCCATAAATTTCCCATAAGGAATGAATGGGAGGAGGTCAAAAACTGACAAATCATTGCACTTTTTCTACTGCCTACTGCTCCGGCATACTTTCACCTAGAGACTCCATTTAAACTTTAATCTGTAGACACAAGTCTTGTGTATTGATGTGTTAATCCACGTTTTGATACGTCACATAGTTTTTGATCAATCACTGTTCAATGACCATGATCGTTTTGGGAGAAATTTTGAGCTTTCAATGGGTGTGTATTGTATGGAATGCTTGTATCAGTGTGGGTGATGTCATCAGTCAGAGTGGAGCAGAGCCTAAAAAAACTCCAGATTTTTTCTCTTTCCACACTCCTCCCAGCCACAATTTACGCTCTACACACATGATTTTTTTCCACATTTGTAGAGAAATTTGTTCTGTCTCTCACAATGTGCTCCTCACTGACTCCAGTACAAAGATTTTCTGAGAGAAGCAGAAAGGACCCCTGTTTTAAACTCACAAGTGTCTGCAAAATATTGACTGTAGAAACACCGAAATCACACCAATCGTTCAGAAAGTCCTTACAGCAATGACAGTCTTTTTTTTCTGATAGGAGCTACCGTTTTGTCAGCATAAGCCCAAATGTCAGAGCAGTGCAGAGGCAGAAAATGGCTCTTTTTCTCCACGTTTCTGTCTGCTCCTGTCTGTCTGTCAGGGGGGCCCCTATCATCAATGGCAACCAGCTCAAGTTGCCATGGCAACCTCTGAGCCTCAGTACTTCTCAGAGCACTCCTCTGCCACACACACAAACACACATATGTAGCTTCAGCTGCAGCTATGTAGCTGATTCAAATGATCAGCTCCTCATCAAGCTCTGCAGTGGCTTGATAACAAGCCACTTTTCCTATCCTACTGGTTTGAAATGTTAGTAATGTAATCAGTGATGTTGGCCTGTTAGCATTAGCCACAATGCTAACAGCGGCTAATGTTAACATGGCCCCCTCAAGTGATACACATCATCACATCATACATCATGATAATGACAAGTTCCCACTGAGTTTTACTGGGAGTTCACAATTAGTTCCTTAATAACAAACCAGAGTCAGCAGGATTCTAAAAAAATATTTTAATGATATTCACGCAACACATATATTAATATATTAATATTCACACCCAAGTCATATTCTTTTGCAGTAGTGATGCTGACACCTTGATAGCAAATGGCTGCTGCTGCAGACCTCAACCTGCTGCCTTCTGTTTCCAACACTGCTGAGGGCTGTCTCAGCTCCCACAGCTGGATCGTTGCCCGCCTTACTGTCACTGATTTAGACCATCTGCCCGCTTCTCCTCAAGGTCGCATACTTTTGAAAATCTACTGTACATAATTTGTCACATATTACATATACAGATTACAAAGACGATTCGCTTACTCAACTATATTACTTACGCTATGTCATTGAAAACTCTAGCTAGCAAGTAGAATTTAAGACTATTAATGCATTTATTTTTGTCAAATTACTCTTCCCACAATCAAAAATGAGCTTTCACGCTCAAGAAATAAGAACTCTACAAAATTGCTCAAAATTGCAGTTATTTAGCACAGTACATGGACTGAATGTTTTATCGACAACAACAGAGCCATCTAAAACAATTACATCAATAATCATTTATCTTAGATGATACTGACTGAAAACAAAGAGACAGGCACTGTTGTCATCATCACCATAGTATTGCTGAACTTCAACACCCTACAACCAAACCCTACTGACTTAATTAAAATATATGTTTATGACTAAGGGTAAGTCAAACTGACCCTGTGAACTATGTATAACAATGACTTCCCATTAGGCTTAATGGATATCATACCATCATATCATAAATGTATTAAATTAATTTATTAATTGAAAAAACATAGATTGTAGTGAGTTAATAATAAGAAAGAAATGACCACAGTAACACTCTCTACAAACTGCTACACATTCCCAACATTTGCCAAAAAGCTGCATGGAACATACACAGACCCCGATGGTCTGAAGTGTTCTACAACAGAGTATCAGCTTAAGCAGATTTATGGATAAAAATGGCAATTTCACAAGTATTTATAAAATTTGTGCTGTCAAGCTGTTTACATATTTTCATTAACCATGACCTGATGTGTTTATAGACCAACCAGTTCGATTGACCTGTGCTTAAAGTTCAAGTTCAGCAACTTGGCAACAGTTATGAGCTAACCCTGTTTGGGTCTGTCTTGTCCACTGTGTGGGAGACAATCTTGGATGGCTCAGGAAAACAGCGACATGCTGCTTTTTATCAGAGGTGAGGAAGTTAACAAGATGACCATTTCCTACATCAACCAGTTAGTCTTCATCCTTGAAGTATTTTCTCTTGTTAAAAAAAAAAAGTTTGAAAACACTTCCAATAGCGTAAATCTCACATTTGCAACACTTTTGCACCAGTGGGTTTTTTTCTGCCCTCTGGGGCACTTACGAGCCCATAACAGCGTGGCCCACCATGAAGACCGTACACTCGAAATGGTAATTTAGACAAGCAACACAAAGGTGAGATTTATGTTTTATTGGAAGTGTGTAGTCTGAAGTGAAGTGGATTTGATACTTCCAAACAGGGCTAGTAATGACATTGATTGGTTACCTGTTACTGACAACTACTGACTATGTATATGAAGATTCGCAGTCATCCTGGTCATGGTATATCACATTTGTGTGAATGATCCCTCAGAGGTTCAATGCCTGTGACCATGTGTGACAGCAAAATTATTTTGAGAATCTAAAGTCCAGCTGTCTTTGATTTAGCACTACATAAACTATTGTCTCCTAACACATCTTCCAATAATCCCTGAGTACAAATCAGAGTATCACTATATTCAAAGCTAATTTTAAAAAAGCATAACATTTACAATTAAAATCTTATCAGATTACACATAATTTACTGTAGCTGATGTAATGCAGAAACTTTGGCAACTAAGCTACATTTGTAAGATAACTACCATAATAACTAAAAAAGGAGGACAAAAGTTAGCTGCTTGAAGTAAAAGCACAAGTCCATAATATTTGTGTTTTCACATTTGAAACGTTTTACAATTTGTAGCAATTTGGATATTTGTGCTTTGCTCAAGTATGTTCACAGGGTCCCCCGTGTTTGTCTTTATGACAATGTTCAAAATCTTAGAAACAGCTTGAAGCAAACTGAAAATGATCTGTTTTACTCTATGCTTAATTTACTGACACTCTTTCTGTATTATCACACATGAGGAGTGTTACATGTGAAATCACAACCAAGTAAGACAGAAAATGAATATGGCTACTGTTATGAAGCTCTTGTTCAAGAGTAAGGTGAATGTGTTCAGAATCTTTGTTTAAGTGAGGTTACCAACAGCTGCTCTCAGGCAGCAACAGAAACAAAAGAAAAGAAAAATAAATATTAGCCAGTTGAAGTGACATGCGGGAACTGAACAAATAATGACAATTTTGTGTTCCATTCACATTTTTCTGGGCTACAACATTTCAAGCTAAGAAGTCATTCCTATTAAGAGCAACACAACAGTAAGAATCATTAAGACATTTTTAATGGACAGCATTAAGTGACATGCAGGCAGGCATTTTAGCTTTATTGTTCCTACATAGTCATCACTGACACAGAATTCTGCCTGCCGTCTTAAAACAAGCATACAAGCTAACCTAATAATCACTTCAGTGACTGTGAGTCAGGGATGTTGTTGGCATATGAGCACTAAAAGAAGCTGTACACAAGATCTTGTTCTGAGCCATTAAGAGAAGTTAATATGGGGGTGGGATCCTCAACATCTTATCAACATTTATCTAATGCTGTGCTACCTCTTAAAGGAACAGACCCACATTTTTAGCCTGGTTCCCGACCTCTGAATCTCAGGTAGTAAAGGGTGTGAAACTGACAATGCTAGATTTGCTGACATGATGGACAATCTGTCATAAGAAGAACATGAATTGAGATGGGAAAGATTCTGGAGGTTTGAGTCATTTCAATTCATTTTAGAGAAACATGAACTTTCTGTAAAATTCTCAGTTACTACGACACTATCCCCTGGCACCTGAATGGTTTGCCAAGTACATCTTAATGGAATGGAAAAGTACATCATCATTATCATTTCTGGCTAAGGAAATGAATATTGGTCAGTCTTCAGTGTAAAACTCAACAGGCCCTAGATCTGGACACAGAGATTATAAGGGATATCTGTATGAGTTATTGTATAGATTGTTTTTATCATGACATGTACTCTCTGGAGTTTCCCTCCCTTCATTCTGAATTAACTCAGGCTCAATTAGTGTCAGTGTACTTCCGGATCAGGATTTATTTGTGCAGGGCCAACACGTCACTGAAGATGTTGAGGAAGATGTGAACATGGTACTCCTTGAAAACCAGCGCAGGACGGAAACGGATTGATCGATCCCCACATCCTCCCAGGAGGACACCTGTCAATGACACTGTTACTATGTATCATGTATGTATTCATTCATTCATCTTCTATACCCCCCGATTATCCCTTTCGGGGTTGGGGGGGCTGGATCCTATCCCCTATCCCAGCTGTCAACGGGCGAGAGGCGGGGTACACCCTAAGCCAGTCGCCAGCCGACATGCATACAACCATTCACTCTCACATTCACACCTAGGGACAATTTAGAGTCACCAATTAACCTAATGAGCATGTTTTTGGTCTGTGGGAGGAAGTCGGAGTGCCCGGAGAGAACCCACACATGCACGGGAAGAACATGCAAACTTCGCACAGGTCATCGAACCGGTGACCTTCTTGCTGTGAGGCACGCGCACTACCTGCTGCGCCACCGTGCCGCCCCCATACAGATTAATGACAACGAATTATCTGTCATGCACCTTCACATAAATGTTAATGGTGAAAACATATAATTTTATTGTGTTTCATTTTACACAGTGCCAATAAAACATTTTCAGACAATGTAATGATGTAAATTGTCCAACTGATGACTGGTGTTAACATAATGTAATTAGCTGTATCCAGGTACCAGCAATGCTGCCACCATTCAACTCTCAACCCAACTGGTCAAGGCAAATGGCTTTCTACCTCTTAAAAAAGGATTTTTTTTCCTTTGCTCATGGGAGAATTGTTGGGTCTCTGTTAATTTAAGAGCATGGTCTTGAGCTACTCAATATAAAAAATGTCATGAGATAACTTTTGTTGTGATTTGGTGATGAGTAAAAATGAACTGAAATTAAACTGAATTTCCATTTGAATTGATTCAAATTCAAGAACACTCTAAATGCCCAGTTCTAGGTGTTCTTGCTCTGTCTGTTTTATCAATGGGAATTTAGGACCTGATTCTAAACTTCGGGCATTGTATTGCCTGTGTATCCCCACAGCAGGGGCTAATCTGCAGGGCCAATCCATGACTGGCCACACCCTAAATCACTCAAAATGAGAGGGTGCCACAAAGAATGAATGGAAACCCCCTACATAAGAAAAGGATGAATGGTGATGTACTTCATACCTTTGTCTCTGGCCTTGAGCAGAATGCTGTTGCGTGTTGCATCATCACAGATATCAATGGCACAGAAGGTTCCCTGTCCTCGAGCTCGGCTCAGTATGCCAGGGTACTGAGTCTGTGAATCAGACGCATATGGTTCATGTTCACACACATTTAAATTATATTCACGGAAAGCATGATCCAAGGAAACTACAGTAAGCTTGTCTATGATATAAAAATTCAATACTGCCATACATTACCTTGTGTATTGATTTGCTCAAAACTAGATCAGATTTGATTAGATTCAACTTTATTGTCATAGTCAGAGTGCAACACAGAGACAATGAAATGCAGTTTAGCATCTAACCCGAAGTGCAATAGTCATAATATCCCAAAAAAATATATAAATACATGTAAGCAGTGCAAGTGGCATGAAGTATAAACAGTATAAACAGTATGAGGTAGGTGCAGGTAATTTAAGTAAGTAATTTCTATGAAACCATAAAAACATGTGCAACACACTAGTTGCTGTCTGATGTAGCAAGTGTTCGCAAAGCTGTAATGAGCGAACAGGCTCGAAACCAGTAGAAAAATAACAACTATATCACGAATTCTAGTGAGACGCTGAGCCTCGCATTGAGCATGCCACGCCATCTTGTTAATAAACTACTATTTCTTATCTGTCTGGTACCTTGTCTATATTCTAATCAGGAAATCAGGAAAATCAATTGAGAACAGGATTAGAATTTATTTATATTGTTAATGTATGAAAATATTCCAAAGCAGCAAAGTTTCTTTGTAAAATCAATATTATCTTCCTGAAAACAAATGTAAATTTCTAAGTAAAATCAATAATATTCTTCATTAAAACACTGACTAAAGTTTAAAAGAAATGTATGAAATAGAAATTAGTCATGATCATCCAGCATGGCAGGTAGAGGGATGGGGAGGGGCTGGTTTGCAAATGGAGGTTGACTACAAGAATTTGCCATATGTTATGATAAGTGGCTTTGTTAAAAGATACGCCACACACATTTCATTTAGCTTGCTCATAACAATTTGCTATGACAAGCAATCTATGACTATGTAAAATATACAAGCAATGGATGGAATCCATCAACAAAGCAGGTGAAAGCTGTTGCAAGTTCATGCTGTGTTGAACAAGGGCTGTATTCACAAACATTCTGAGAGTTCTCACAGGGAGCTCCTGACTTGAAAAAAATTCCAGCAAGGAGTCCTAGCTTAAGAGTGATTTAGGAAAATTCTCAGAGCAATTCTGAGCAAGGAAAGGACAAATGTGATCTATTTGATAGGCCTATTAATTGGGGAAAATGACTCAGCTTTCATCAGTTTACGTGATTGTTGGCCAGCCTATATAAGTACCTGCGTTAATTGACATAACTCTACCATAAACATAACTTTCCCATCAATTACACCAACACTGCAGAACTGCAACACAACATAAGGCTGTGGAACCAGTGCCATTTGTGTGATCACTCTGATGATCACTCTCCTAACAGCTCTCTTAAGGGCAAAAGGGCTTTGTGAATAACTTTTCTCTTTACCAGAATCTTAGAAAAAACCTTTCTTAGGATTTCGTCACAAGAGCAACTCTTTGCACTAGGAATCTTTATGAAAATGGCCCCAGGTGTTTTGCTAAATTACCCCAAGGTTTTTTGCACTTACAGTAATAACATTAGTTATCACTGACTCAAATAAAATATATCTAACATTAAACTACTCTCCACTGTGTGTGTGTGTGTGTGGGGGGGGGGGGGGGGTCTGTGCATACACAGACACAAACACAGAGAACATAAATTCTGATCCGCTAATCAAACTCTCTGGTTAATTCAAGTACCTGTACGTGAACCAACCTTAATCATACTACATTCTTACTAATTTAGAACTGATTATGATTCAGAATCAAAGGCACCCCTACTGAGGGCTGACAACCAACTACACATAACAATCAGCAACCTGCAAACACTATACTTCATGGCTTCATGAAGACTGATGCTGAAAACAGAATGTCAGTAGTCCTTGGGGCTGAAAAACCTAAAAGCCTAGGATAGTAAAATCAGTCTACAGCAAACACTGAGTCATGATTAGGTGAGGAAGTGCAAAGGGTGTACTGTATTTGAAAAGCACATACAGTATTGCATAACTGTGATATTATTCATGCTTAGCTGAAGTGGTTCACTTATATTTGGGTGGCCTGAACCTAAACAAATTATACCCAAGAAAGAATAAATAAAAACTTCCCCAATTTTGCACCTAATAAAATAAACTGCACATTTAAATATACACACACACAAACACACTACCTGTAACTCATAAAGGCCGTTTAGCAAGGCTTTCCCGGAACGGGTCACCTCCTCCAGAAGGTTTTCTCTGCGAATCACATTGAGAACCTCAGCCAGCAACAAGTTCTTTGATGGGTCACCCATCCATGTGTTAAAGATACGGTATGCCTGAAAAAGTTGACAACAGACAGTTATTATCATCTTTTGGGATGTCAGAAGTGACAGGAACATAACACTCGAGTATGAACAGCACAAGAATTAAGGAGCCTACTGTTTAAATTTGACCATGTGTAAACCACAGTCAAAACATAAGGTTTTGTACATGAGATTTGCAGTATATTTGTAAAGAAACAATGAATAGCTAGATCATCAGTATGTTTTTTGGCTCATACTATCTAGTATAGTGGACATGTCAGGGGTTTTGACTTTTTGTCTTGTTCAAATCTGAAACACAACATATAAAACTTGAGTAATATGATCAATTTGTGGTCTGAATTTCATTGTAGACAAACTTTTTTAAAAAACTGACAAACCTTATCAGCCTGCAATTCATTCCTGTGGTAGTAGCCACCAGTCAGAAGTTTCTTGCTGAAGGAGACGATGTCAGCAGGGTTATCCAGGCCCCAGTGCTCATGGGCCCAAAACTTTCCTGTGCTCCCTCCACCAGTCTGGACTTCATCCACGTGGAAAGCACAGCCATGCTGGGGACAAAAAAGTTTAACAGACTGAGATATGGGCAAATGCCAGAGGTAAACAGATCATAAATGCAAGTGGGAGTAAAGGAAGGAAAAGTTATTCACTTCTTGACAGGAAAGTCAAAGGGTTGGAAATTTAACAGGAAAGTCTTCATAGGTACCAGACTGCACTCATGGTATCATGTCAATTATCAGGTCCACAACAATGCACACTAGACGTTCACCAGAAACAGGCATCTCAGCAGCTGGACTAGTGCCGACATACAATGGTGACATTATAATAGGGTTTGTACACCCCAAATATCATGCTGAATGATACACAAGTGGTTTGGTGAGACATTCTCAGATGTTCACAACTGGTAGGCTAAAGTTGCATAAGACTACAACTATACGTACTACTGTACAAATACAACTTTTAAGAAAAAAATAAAGCCTAGTATTAAAAGTCCAAAGTTTGACAAGAAGACAAAACAAGATCACTTGATTCAAAGCAGCAAAACTGCAAAAAAGTTACAGCGGCACCAAAGACAATCCAAACAGATAAATAATAAATAATAATATTTGAAATCAAAATACATATAAAAGGTTCTGTACAACAGTAAATTCAAACCTACAACAATAAAACAATAAAGCATTAAAAATCAGTGACTAAAGCTCAATAGAATAAAATTTAATAAACAGCAGGGATATAAATAAAAACCAATGATTAAAACTTTAAATCTAAGGCTATAACATGACTCCAAATTAAAAGCCAGATTAAAAAGATACGTATTTCCTTTTAAATATACAATGTGAGCTTGCCATTCTCATATCCAGAGGCAGTGAGTTCCACAGTTCAGTGTCATAAAAAACAGAAGGCACTTTCACCGGTACCTTTATGGGATATGGCATAAGGAACATTTAAAAGAAAGCAATGGAGGACCTTAGTGATCTGGCTGGAACATGAAATGAAAGAAAATCTCTGAATTAAATAGGAGAATGATCATTTAAAGCTTTAAAATCAAGGCAAGAGGCTACCATGCAAGGTGCCACCCTGCAATAACCATTCACCCACAATCACAGAGCAACTGCACAGCATCAAGAGAAATTTGGGGTTCAGTATCTTGCCATAGGATATTTTGACGTGTAGACTATGGGGCAAGAGATCAAACCACTGACCTTCTGATAAGAAGACAACGTGGTTTCTGCTGCACTACAGCTGCCCCTGTTTATGATGCTGGTTATTGCAAAGGACCACAGAACATCATTTCAACATTTTTTATCCATTACTGCAGTTTTACTGAAAACTTCTGAAAGTTTTGTGACATCCAACCAACATTAAATATTTCCAGCAAAAGACCTGGTGTTGGTTAAGAACAGTAAAACAGGCAGACTTCACTAACCAATTAGCTGAGAGAGAATAACGGTGGAGCCCATCACTGTCAATGACACGTCCTTAAACTTCTGGACAACAGCCTCAGAAAAGGGTGAAACAGTTGAGGGAGCAGGATTTACAAGCTGATTAATGGTGTTAAACAGAACTATATTCATATGGAGGAAGGGGTTTGCCCTCCAGATATATGGGCAAGTGGGTTGGAGAGTTAGGACTTGTAGCCAGGAGCTTTCTGCTCTGTCCCACAACTCCAAAATCATGTGCAGCTGTTGCATGGTGGAGGTTGTGTTATTGGCATATTGATGCGCTGAAATCCAGTATTGATTATCCAATTATTAATCTATTGTAAGATGTTACTTTGCCAGTCAACATCTATCATTAGCTAGTACTGGGAATATCTGATGTATTTCATGTTGGCACAGTGGTATCTGAGGTTAATAAAGCAGTATACTTTCCAAGTTGATGCTGCTCAAATCACAAAAACAAGCTCATGCCTGTTACAGGATTTACTATAGTAATAACTGTTACCTTGCGCGCAATGTTGCCGAGGCTTCTGAAGAAGTCTGGGGATGCATGGTTATCTCCGCCTTCAGCCTGGATTGGCTCAATTACAATCCCTGCCACAGGCTTCCCCTTCTGCCTCCACTTTACGATCAGGTCCTCCACCTGGAGATGGACATGGCAGTCCAAACAGCTCTTAATATAAAATGTATCATATATACTGGCAGTACTTCCTGTGTGATAACATGGCCTTACCAGCATGAATTACTGGAGTAGTGCTCAAGTTATTGGTATATTAAATGCTGATAAACAGGAAATTGGTAGGTGAAAATTCTTAACTAAAACAACTTTTGCATATGACTGTAAACTGTATACTATTTTTAAGTGTTAGCCAGACAAGCTTAACACTTCGTATACATCATTTTGCACAATGTGAAGTTAAGATGGGAGTAATTTATCTATTTATTCATTTTTACAATTCATAGCTTTAAAGATTTATTGATTAATGAATTATCAAAAGTCATACAAAATGTATGTTTAGCCTCAATATTATTAAGGAATTGGTTATTTTACTTGCACAACCATGGTAAATCAAGTATTCGAGTCATAAAGTAACCACACACAAGTTATGTATATGAGAGATCAATTAAGTACAGTAAACCAAAATATTGCTGTGACTGAAAATTGCTGCTCCTGTGCGTGAATTTATCTGAGAAATGGCCTGATGAATTTCAAATTCATACGATGAAACATAAAAATCACAGCCTTGAGTCCAAAAAAGCTACTGTAGTAATATCTTTTATACAGTGATGTGCATCACAAAGTGATGAATCTCACTCCATCCTTGCTTGATTGAGCCTTTCCAGGATGCTCCTTTCATACCAATCATGACACTATCACCTGTTATCAATTAACCTGTTTAGCTGTGGAATGTTTCAAACAGGTGTTTTTTTGAACAAACATAAATTACATACCCTCAATATACCCTTCAAATGTCCAAATCAGTTTGAAAAGTAAAATGTATGATTGCACCTGCACCCATTGAACCCCAGTGATCAGATGAACTGGCATCTGGAGCCTGCAAACAGTTTATTATTTTTTCTTTAATATTCATCACAGCTGTGCTTTTTCTGAAAATACAGTGCATCCTCTGGCTATGGTATGAATAACAATAGTCAGATTGCTAAGAATGGATGACATATGTATGAATGCTATTCATGGTGTAAACTGTTTTCTAGATTGGTTTGATGGAGAAACTTAATTTTTATTCTATATCTGTTGCCATTTTTCCTTCAGTTTTATTTTTTTTTTGTTTTGTCTTTTTATAACTAGAAGGAGGAATCAACAAGTGCACCAGTGCAGTTATAATTCCTTGTATGAAGTGACAGCTGTATTTCATGAATGTGCACATACACATCCCCTCTGCCTACCTCCTCCAGACAGCGGGCCTCTTCCTGCGCATTCTCTCTGGTAAATTCCTCCAGTGGGTACTGCAGTCTAGGGAATGGTGCAATTGGCCAATCAAATGATGGCACATCCAGCTTGTGGATTGCTTTGGAGTGTGTCGTTGCCAAGCAACCTTAACAAAGCAAAAACGTGTGAGCCATGAATCTACAATGTCACAATAATAACTCTAACACTTAAATTCAATGGTTTTTTGCCATGCAGTATTTCAGGTGTGCTTCAGATTAACATCAAGATCTATCAATAAAACACCCATCTAGCAATAATATATCTTGATCTGACATATCTTTATGTTTATACCCAGCTCAAAGAGCATTATACCTCCCTTTCTGTGTCTGCTTTTAATATGAAACACTAAAACAGGAAACATTTTGTTTTAAGGACCATCGATTACCACCAATATAAAAGGTGACCAAGAAGAATTGACTGGAATGAAATTAATGAAACCTTTTTAGCTATAAAGAGAATTTTGAAGCAGAAGAGTGGTGAGTGTGAGATGACTGTTGTTGGACTGATAGACATGTTATAGTACTGGTATTTCATTCATCTCTCAATGTGTGTGTGTCTCAGGCTCTGTCATGGAAATGCTTCAATCTATTCAAGCACAACAGGACCATTATGAAAGAGCTGCAATACTCTATGCTTAGACTTCAATCCAAGATGGCCTCCTCGGTACTGCGCTCTCTAGTACTTTCATTGTTTTTGTTTATTTGTCACATCTTGAACTGTCCCTCTGATAGTTGGGAGAAGCTGTTAAACAACGAAAGATCTATGGGTTAGACTTTTTTTTGGCTCATTAAGGTAAGACGGCAGGGATTTCATACAGTGTTGCTGTCTTTAAAGCTGGCAAATGTCCACTCTCTGACAAATCATATGGATGAACTGCTGCTCCTGAATTGAACAACCATGGACTTTTGCAGATTTGTAACACCTGGCACAGTGAGCATATACTGTGCAAATCCACCATCTGCCAAAATACAGACAACACATCAAGGGTCCCACAAGAGACAGTAATACACAAGACTACTGCTTCAAAATATTAAAAGGTGCACATCATGCAACCTTGGGGCTCTGCAATCACTGAGCTAACAACCTTTTGTCAGTGTGGGAGAAAGTGCAGGACATCACCAACTACAGGAGACCATCCCACACACAGCTGAGAACCATCACTGGCCAATGGCCTGAATACATTCTACTGCAGGTACGACAGCCCTACATCAACACCCATCATGCAAGATCAGGGAGGCGTCAGGCCGAGATGGCATGTCCCCCTCCTGTCCCCTGAAAGTCTGTGCTGATCAGCTGACACCCATCTTCACACAGATCTTCAACAATTAATGAATCACATCTGTTGGGTAAACAGTCGGTGCAGGAAGCTGTTAACATGGGACTGAACTACATCCTGCAGCACCTCAACTATCTTGGTACATATGCAAGGACTACACTTCAATACAATCATCCGAGAAATCTCTGGCTAACAAACTTCCTGACAGACAAGAAGCAACTGGTGAGGCTGGGGGAAGTCACATACAGCACCTGGACCATCAGCACTGGAACCCCCAGGAATCTGTGCTTTCACCATTGCTCTTCTACCTCTACACCAACGACTGCACCTCAGGACACCCGTCTGCTAAACTACTGAGGTTTGCAGATGACACAACGGCATTGGCCTCATCCAATACAGTGACGAGTCTGCATATCAAGCAGTCAGAACAACCTGGAGATGACTGTGGAGATGACAGTTGACTTAAGGAGAAGCCCCGCAACACTGCCCCCCATCACCATCCTCAACAACATTGTTTGCACTGTAAAAACCTTCAGCTTTCTGGAATCTATGATCTCTCCCAGGACCTACTGTATACAGTACTTTTAATGGCAGTGGAATTTTTATGACATTTAGTATTTTTATAATCTGTACATAATCCACATATACATAGTTGCATTTCTATTCTCTATCCCGTACATTTTTTTATCTTGATCCTTTTTGTGCTACTGATTTTGTTTTTTGTAATACTTGCTGTCTGTAACAACATAATTTCCCCAATGTGGGATCAATGAAGTCTTATCTTATCTAAGGTGGACTTCAAACATAGCCATCATAAAGACGGTGCAACAGAGGATTTATTTCCTGTGTCAGCCCCTGCCTCAACAGCTGCTGCTGATCCACTCTGTTCTATGCACATCCATCATCTGCTTCAGCTTGGATTTCCCTGTTATTTTCCCTGCTAATTTACAGTATCACTGCCAGCTGTACTGCTCTTTTTATTCTGGAAAAAAACAAAAAAAAAACAAAAAAAAAAACAAAAAAAAAAAAACAGACTGTGTATATATATTGTTATATTTTTTACTTTTTAATAGCTTATTTTTGGAAGATTTTTGGAAGATTTTCATGCACCAACTTCACCAAAACAAATTCCTGGTATGCGTAAAATTGTACTTGGCAATAAAGCTTTTTCTGATTCTGATTCTGAATAATTGTCTGGTTTGGGTCTGGCACCAAACAGGACAAGAACAGATTGCAATGGACTATAAGGACTGCTGATCATTGGTGCCAACCTGCCCTCCATTCAGGACTTAAACAGCTAGGACTTACACCTATTCTACCCAGAATGAGAAAACTGGCAGAAAGCATCACTGCAGACCCCTCACATCATGGACACACCCTGTTCAAACTTCTCCCCTGTGATGAGCAATACAGATCACTGAACACCAAAACAACTAGACACAAAAACAGTTTCTTTCCACAGGGCATCACCCTGATTAACAGTCAGCCAGTCATACAGTGTCCCTAAAACTCTTACTTTATAATACATTAAAGAACAGTTTTTAATATATATATTCATCACTCACTGTCAGTGTCAACATAAATACCTACAAATTGTAAATTTTATTGTATATGTTGTTTTTTGCCACATTATTTTTTTTAAATATTTTTTTATTTTTGCACTGCTTAATCTATTGTTCAGACTTCTTTTTTTTTGTCCTTGCTGAGCTGTATGTCAATTTTTTCCTATGCAAGTACATTGAGTGCAACTTTTAAACTTGAGTCAGATTCCTTGTATAAGCACACATACTTGGCCAAAAAAAGCAGATTCTGATTCTGATGCTCGCATGATTTTGCAATCTAACATGGGAGAGAGCTCTCAGGTCTTTTTTTTTTTTTCATTTCACCACACAGCACTGGAGAACAGCAATGAGTTGTGTTTATGGAAGTATTTAATGTACCCATCGTTCTTCCATGAAAACCCCCCATGAAGGATAGAATACTGAGGTCTGGACAACCTGGGGCCTGAGACAGAGAGATAAATAAGAGAGTAACAGGGAAACACAGAACATAGAGGAAGATACAACTACTTTGTACAATATAGGCAGCAATATCAAAATAATTATGATAAGTAGTGAGATTTCTTTCACCCACTTGGTTTATCATGCAGGTGCTGAGGTCCTCCTCAGATGGTGTGTTGTGGCCTCGCTCCTTGTTCTATAGAAAAAGCAGAAATTTAATTTATATTTGGTTGTTGAAATAATATCTGAGTTCTTATTTAATCAAATATTCATCATTCAAATAAACATATTTATGAAACAAAACATTCAATATCAGTTACCAATTAAATAACAAAGGATACGGTAACTCAACGTGTCAGTTGATTCAATACAGTCAAAATTGTAATGGATGTATATATGACAGTAGGTTTAGGGGCAACAGGATACTGATTTATGGCAAACATGTCTGTCAAACATGTCAAAACTGTGAAAATTAATGTTCAATTCTGGAAAAAAAAAAAAAAAAAACACTGTGAGGGCTACACTGAATGCACTGCATGATAAACAGGAGTCACAAAAAGTTTCTGTTGTCCTTTAATTATCTGTTTTTTGTTTTGTTTTTTTTAATTTAACAAGAAAATTTGTTCAAGTCCAGCACTACACAAAGTTTTCGCTGCCTTACACAACCAGGCCAGCGTTTCCCCCTCTTTTTGGTATTTATGCTATCCAGGCTGCTGGCTGAAGCTTCATATTTACTCAGACATGAGAGCAGTATTGATCATCTTAACTAATTCTTTGCAAGAAAGCAATAAGCGTATTTTCTAAAGAGTCAAACTTTTTCTTTGAAACATAAGAATGTCAGCTGATGTACAAATGATGTCACTGGATCCTAATATATCATTTTAAAAATCGCTTAAGGTGCCTCTTGACTTAAGGATGTTTAAAATTACTTGCTGTGCAACAAAACGGGTCCACAGATAAATTGCTAATCCAATTAAATTAAAAAAATTCTGAGTTGGGTACAGCCCTAATTTTCAAGTCTATCTGTTCATTTATACTTTCAGATGGAAACTCCATTCAGACCTTAAATGTTCCACATCTTTCAGACATTATGGGATTGATTAAAGTTTACAGTCCCATTCATGCTAATTAGTAATTAGTTTTAATCAGCTTAATTAATCGTTTTCCCACTTTTCCAACTCTTCATATGCTGTCAGTTACATCTTCATACAAAGTCAGATACAGGGTATTCGGAAATTATTCACACTCCTTCACTTTCCCCACATTTTTTTTGTTACAGCCTTTTTCCAAAATTTTTTGTCTCATCTATTGACACACAATACCCCATAATGACAAAGTGAAAAAGGTTTTATAGAAATTTTTGCAAATTTATTAAAAATAAAAAACTGAAATATCACATGTACACAAGTATTAACACGCTTTGCTATGACACTCAAAATTGTGCTCAGGTGCATCCTGTTTCCACTGATCATCCTTGAAATGTTTCGACAACTTGATTGGAGTCCACCTGTAGTGAATTCAATTGTTTGGACATGATTTGGAAAGGCACACACCTGTCTATATAAGGTCCCATTGTTGACAGTGCATGTCAGAGCAGAAACCAAGCCATTAAGTCGAAGGAATTGTCTGTAGACCTCCGAGACAGGATTGCATCAAAGCTCAGATCTGGGGAAGGGTACAAAAAATTTCCACAGCACTGAAGGTCCCGAAGGGCACAGTGGTCTCCATCATTCGTAAATGGAAGAAGTTTGGAACCACCAGGACTCTTCCTAGAGCTGGCTATCCAGCCAAACTGAGCATTTGGAGGAGAAGGTACTGTACTTATGTAAATGTGATATTTCAGTTTTTTATCTTTAATACATTTGAAAAAAAATTCTGAAAAAAACTTTTTCAGTTTGTCATCATGGGGTATTGTGTGTAGATTGATGAGACAAAAAAGGAATTTAATCCATTTTGGAAAAAGGCTGTAACATAACAAAATGTGGGGAAAATTAAGGGGTGTGAATACTTTCCAAATGCACTGTATGTAGCTCAGCTCCAGTCTCCAAGCTTACACTGTTTGTTCATCCATCTTCATTCATACTCTTTTCAACTATTATCTGCTTGATTCAAACCTTAAAATATCCCACATCTTTCTTACATTATTGGTATTATTGAATTTTTACAGCCAATTGAGGAGTTTATCATCAGCTTTTCAACATCCAGTGTTCACATCACAATTTCTTCAGAAATTGCCTCCTCTGATTATGACTGATCTTAAATAAATGTTGGATTTCCAACCATAATTGACACTGCGTCAATATTGATTTAACTGTCATCTAAACAGGCAATCTACTGCTAAATTTGTGCTGATTCAAAATTGAAAAAATGTTAAAATATTTAATCATCTATTTATTCATTGACATATTTTGCAAAAAGTCTAAGAAATTACTAAGGCAAAACCTATATAAGAAATGAATGTTCTGCATGTAAAGCATGTCTCCCTAGTGTGTTTTCTCCTGAAATACACACCTTACAAGTTTGAAATTAAGAAATATAACATCCCTAGAACATTACTGTATATGAGGTGGTCCAAACTTGTAAAACACACACTACACACTAAACTATTTTCTGTTGGCAAATAGTATTATTGGATTGTAAGAAATTACCTTTGCATGTGTTCCAGCATAAACAACAGGGAACCTCAGGGGGAGGTTGTTAAAATTTCCCCCATAAATGTTACTTACTGAATGTTGAACGAAAACATTCACAAAACATTCTTAGAACATTGTGGGAGGGTTACCTAAAAAGCTACCAGCTGGGAACCTTCAGGGAACGTTGCTAAAATTACCTCCAAAAACACGTCAACTGATGTGCTTAGAATGTTCTGAGAATGTTACATTGACCAAAAACAGATGCAGTTAAAACATTGTGGAAAGTTATCAAGTCGAAACCTGTAAGGATTCTTCCAGGAATGTTACTGGAATGTTCGTGTTAGCCGCCTAACCCTTCTGAATTAATTAATGTTCTGTATGAACTTACTGTACTTAGTGTATCTATGTGTGTCTGTATATGTCATTCGTCCCTTCTGACTTACACTGTAAACATTTGTTGAACAAAGCTTAGTATCTTAAAAAATATAAAAAAAATCTGCATTCACACATTCATATACACAACTGCATGATGGTGCTCATTACGAGCATTAACCATTCACACACACTCACACACTAGCATTGGGAGCAATTTGGGGTTCAGTTACTGCCAAGGCCAGGGATCAAACCACAGACCTTCTGATAGGTAGATGATCACTCCACCTCCTCAGCCACAGCCACCCCTGAACTAGACTGTTCGCATTTTGTGAAGAAAATCCATGTGAAAGCAGGAAGCTGTTAGATGTGTGCATGTGTCTGTATGTGTATATAAAGACACAGACATGTGCGTATCTATGTACAGTATGTATGTACGTGTATGTCAGGATGTGTGCATATGTGTCTGTTTGTGTGTCTTTTGTTCCCATTGACTTACATTGTAAAAATTTGTTGAAAAGCCACAGGGCTGGCTAACAACCCTTTTTCACAAGGGGTTGCATTACATGACACTAGGGGCTCTATTTTTGATTTCTGTGTGTCTGTCTCTCTCTGTCTCTTGAGTGCTCTGAGATAGATGCAGTATATATGCTCTGTAGGATGCCACGGCTGTTTCTGGTTGGCACAGCGACGTTAATTGATTAGTTTGCATCCCTGTTTCACCCGTGTACAATCGATCAGGTTGAGTGGCCATTATGCATGCCGAACGCACTTGCGATGTGGTCAGATGAGATACTGATCAAAATATATAAATTTAGGTCTAACTGTATGTGCTGACTCAGATAGTTGCATTGAATTGTGGCTGTTGCTAATTATTGATCGCAGTGAAATGCCAGACACTGTGGAAACCTGCCTGTGTGGTATTGGTGACATGGGCACACGACTCCGCCAGTTTACGAAAATCCACTTGCCCAGCGGAATTGACCAGGTCTGGGGTGGCGAGCTTTCAGCGCACTTTTATGCCACCGGTGTGGACCAAAAATCCAAATCCGCCGGCTGATTATGCCGACACCTCCCCCTACTGTGCCGCAACGCCCATCCTGTCGTACTTCTGTGCGCCTCGGTTTACCAAAATACCAAGGGCGCTGCGCGCCCGCCTGCACTGCACGAAAATACCACTGCGTGGGGTGTGCAGCCTGCGTTCCGCCAGCGGTGGGGATGAAAATAGAGCCCTAGGTGTTTATACTCTGGGCCCGGACCACATTGACCTGCAAAGCTGCTTGATAATGCTAGCTGGCTACAGTGATTGCACACTAACAGCACTAAAAGGATACGAGGACATGAAACAAAGAGGACTCCTAACCAAAGTTTGACTGACTATGGTGAATTCAGTCGGCAACATAGTCAGACATTTTTTCCTAACATTTGTTACATGGTGCCTCTTTCTTTTTTGTGTGCATCCCCAAAGTATGTCCCTGTTTGCTACATTCCCCTCCGGTACAGCAGGTGGCAGTATGTAGAAAATTATCTGTTACATCTTGTGATGAGGAATCATCTTGTGACTGGGGTTGGTGGTGGGCAGGTGGTAAGCATCATCTCTCTAAACAGTTTAATGAACAAAAATTTTAACACATTTAAAACCAAAGTGCAGACATAATGTTTATTCAGGAGATGCATTTACGTGACAATTAAAACTGAGCTTCATCTTCTGCTGATGAGAGACGGCCAAGGGATCTATGTATGATCATGGAGAGAAAGTGGGCTGTCTCTTTATCCATTAAGTTAAAGCTAAGTTAGCCTTAATTCAAATTACTCAAATATGAAGATGAAACAAGCTCTACTGTCTCTGACCCAAACATGATTAACAATATCTTTAAAACCATTTGTTGGCAGTTATACACTTCAGACTTTTCAAATTGTGGAATTCCGAGATGATGCCCAGCTAGCTTAATTTTTGGGTTTTGGCACTGGCCTCATCTCAAAAACTTGTAAACCCTTACAACCAGAGTCAATGTCAGCACAGGTATATGCTTAGTATTCCATGTCATAAAGGGCCTTCTGCCACAGACCTGTACATAGATCAGTGGTTCCCTAAGTTTTTCTGCAGGGCCCCCCTTTTGTAGATTAAAAAAAAAAAAGTCAAGCTCCCCCGAGCAAATCCTCACTCAAATCTTCAATGAATCTGATATATGCTACTGTCAGTGGCTTCATCCATCTGCAAAGCAAAACAGTTTTGTTGTATCTTCTCATTAAGCTGCTCCTCTATGCCTGTCATAAATGCACCTTGTCTGACAGTGGAATAGGCTTTAGTTTGCTGGCTGTTGCTTCATCAATCATAGTTGAAACCATACCAATAACGGAAGGTAGTATTAATTCCTCCGCTATTGTGTGCGGCTTTTTACACCGAGCAACTGTGTCACACTCCTTTGTAGAAAGCCAGCTGAGCATTTGAAGGCACAGATGCTCGTCTCTCCTAATTACTCTTACTGATTACTCACTCTTGTACTGGTGAAGCTGAGGGTGACATATGCCTCATCATATTTTCTTGTCTTTGTTTTGGTAGCTGTGACATTTGGTGTAGATTCATCTTCTGCTTTACGTTTACCTGGCAGTCCTTTCACAAACTTGTCCATGATTTGCTAGCAGTGCAGAAGAACGATGCATCATTTATATTTAGCCTTGCCGTGCCCCTCTGTCATAACTCTGTGCGGGCCACTTTTTCAGATGATTTCTGGAAAAAAGCTCTGGAAGTTGTCAACTCCTCCTCTAGCTGTGCTAGACTTGGCCTCATACAGTTCAAAGTTGTTCACAGACTATTATAGCATGGATGAACTCTCCAAACTTTACCCAGTCAAAGTGGATGAACTGGATGCCATTGACCGAATAGGTCAATTGTAATCCTCTGGGTGAGGAGGCACAGAATAAGTATAGCCACCCATTTATTTACTTCCTCGCTTTATTACTTTATATTGTTTACATTTGTTTACTGATCTAATTGCTCATTTTGTATTCTTTTTTGTGACTATTCATATTTAACCTGCAATGTGGTCCAATTCTGTTATGGGAAAGGGTTTGAGGGAAAGGTGGAGGGAAGGAAGAGGGACCTCAGTAAATGAGATGGGATGTTCAAAGCTAAAATGTTAATAAGATATGGAGTTTTTCACAGGTAATGTACACTTTGTTTTGTTTTCTGTTCCTCCTACAAATAAATAAGCTTAATATCTTCAAAAGCATAGTTTCAAAAAATCTAAATGACAGTAGTATTATCTTTAAATTGTTGAAGCAATACTGAAATGGTTGAAAAACCAGCTGATATCAACTGAATTGCATTGCTTTGAAAACTTGGAAGCTGAAATCTTAAGCTTGAGCTGGGAGCTGAAGTGCATTAGTTGAAGAAGCTGAGTGCTGAAACATTCACTGCCAAAGGGGGAAGCGGAAATAAAATACCTGAAAAATGAATATGAGATCCAAAACTCACTAGACCCCATCTTTACTTCTCAATGATTTCATTTTGAAACAAGTTTCCAGTTAAGACAAACATACTGTCTGGGGCTTGTATTTTGATAAAGTAAATACATCCCTGAATTCCTGTTAAGATGCAGTTAAGCTATGTGGCTTTTACTCTGAAAACAACAACAACCAAACAAACAGCCAAGCTTTTTCTGGTTTCCCCTGTTAAGATGTGGTTACTGTCTGGGGCTTTTAGTTTGAAACACCAGGTACAGTTTGTTTCCTGTTTACTCCTTTCCTGTTTACTACCTCATCTTGAGCTTCCTGGTAAGATGCAGTTAGTCTATGGTGCTTCTATTTTGAAACTAGAGATGGCAATTTCAGAGGAAATTGTGTGAATGCTGCATGCTGAAAAGATGAAGCTAAACTGAATTGCTGGCTTTAATTTGTAAGAAGCACCCAAGGGCGTACAAAGAGTTGGAAAAGTGGGAAAGAGTCCAGTATGAATGAATAACTAGTACCAATAGGATTTAGAAGTCGAACAAATAATATGTGTTCTCACTACCAGCATTCACACCAGTAATTCCATGTGTAGAAGAATATGTTGTTAATCTTCCAGCATCCACACCAAATAGAGCCTCACCCTATGTTCCCTGTTATAAGGTTGCCAGCTTGGGCTTGTGGGTATCAGGTTTCAGTATCAGTGTATGTGTGGGTTCATGTGGGTGTACTTGTACTTGCTACATAGTGATGGCTAGATTAAGTTTTTAATGACAGAGTGGTGGGGACATTTTGGCTGGTTCCAAAAACTTCTAAATGTTTCCAAAGGCAACTGGACTTGTTTGTGGTTCTAGAGGACGTTTTGCCTCTTATCCAAAAGGCTTTTTCAGTTCTAACTGACTGGTTAGGAGTCTCAGGTATTTATCCTCTTGCAGAATTATCATGTGACACATTAGGGTCATGTGAGTCCTGGTGTGAATGGTTGTTGTGCTGCCTGGGGAGAGATCTCAGGACTGCTTTGTAAGTAGTTAATAAGTGGTGTCTTAGCCCAGTGGTTCCCAACCTTTTTTCCTTGAAGCCCCCCGTGCCTATGTCCAAGACAAGCCAGGCCCCCCAACCCCAACTCCTACCTGCATACACGCACTAAAAGAAGTGATTGATTACAAACTTTTATCTGCAAAATTAAACAGCAGTTGTAGGTTTTTGTCATATAAAAACATATAATTTTAATAACCTCAGTGCAGATAAAATTGTGCGCACTCCCTGTGATCTCTGTCGCCCCCCAGCGGTGGGGGGGTGGGGGGGGCGGACCCCAGGTTGGGAACCACTGTTAGCTCTTAGCCCACCTCCTCTGTTCAGTGATGGTCTTTCCAGTTTGACATGGATGGCTTCTTTCACTCCACTTTCAAACCATCGGTCTTCCCTGGCCAAAATATGTGCATTATGGTCCTCAAAAGAATGTCCCTTGTCCTTGAGATGTAGGTGGACTGCTGAGTCTTGACCTGAGGTGTTGGCTCTTCGGTGTGTGCCACGCGCTTGTGAGTCGGTTGCTTTGTTTCCCCTGTGTACAAGTCTGTGCATTTCTCGCTGCATTGCACTGCATAAACTACATTGCTCTGCTTATGTCTGGGTGTTTTGTCCTTAGGGTGGACAAGTTTCCGTCTCAAGGTATTTGTTGAAAATCCTTATTTTTCAGATACTCGTGCAATGTAGGGGATGACAATGTTGTTCCATTTACGGTCCCTTTCTTCGCACTCTGTTCTGTGTCCTTTTGCAGTCTTGATGAAGGCCCAGATTGGGTAGCCACACTTTCTTGGGTGCTTCCCTGATATGACTGAGGAGTGGGGTGAGATACCAATACAGAGTTTCATCTGAATCCAGTTTTACGTTTGCCACTTTGTTGGCAAAATCCTGGGAGCTTTTGACGTGGTGTGGAGTGTTAACTACCAAAGGAGCTAGGATGTTAACTATATGTTTGGCGATGTTGTATCAAATCAAACTTTATTTATATAGCACTTTTCATACATAATAAAATGCAACACAAAGTGCTTTACAACAGTTAAAAACATTATAAATGAAGACAGAACAACAGAGAAAACCCATCCCTCCCACCCTCTGTATGTACTTATACACACCCACAACTACAGATACACACACACACACACACACACACACACACACACACACACATTCTCACCACAGATAGTAGCAACATGGCAAGGCACTGAGGATCGAGGAAAACGCCACCTTTGGGGCCATCCACACTGAGAGGAGTCGTCGCAGACTATGACCACAAGGGGTGCCGGCTTTTGCCGGTTTTTGACAGGTTGTGTTGGTTTAAAATCTTGTAGTTTTGGTAAAAGTTTCTCAGTCTGGCCTTCAGGACCTATAACTAAAACCTCTGTTTTGTCCTGGTTGAGCTGTAGGAAATTCCCTGCCATCCATGACTTGATATCTAAAATGCAGTTGAAAAGGGTATCCATTGGCCCTGTGTCATCAGGAGACACGGCAATGTACAGCTGTGTATCATCAGCGTAGCTATGGAAACTGATGCCGTGTCTCCTGATGATGTATCCAAGAGGAAGCATGTAAAGATTAAAAAGAATTGGACCTAAAATTAGGGAACCCCACACCTAATTTCATGGGTTCCTGAGGAACATGTATCCATACTTACATAAAAACATCGCTCTGTGAGACAAGAGTGGAACCAGTCAAAAACAGTACCAGAGAGGCCAACCAGGTGTCTGAGTCTTTTTAATAAAATATTATGGTCTACTGTATCAAAGGCGGCGCTTAGATCTAGTGGAACCAAGACTGTAAGTTTCTTGATGTCTAAGTTCCACCTGATGTCCTTTAAAATCTTTGTGCTGTCTCGGTCTCGGTGCTAAAACCAGACTGATGTCTCTCTAAAATGTTGCTTCTGTTTAAAAAGTCACTGACTTGGTTAAAAACCAGTTTTTCTAGAATTTTACTTAAAAGGGTAAGTTGGATACAGGTCAGTAGTTATTAAAAACGTTGGGGTCTAAAGTGCTTTTCTTCAGAAGGGGCTTCACCACAGCTGTTTTAAAGGCGGTGGGGAACACACCCGTCTGAGAGCTATTCATAATGTTTAAAAACTTCCTAAAAGAATCCATAAAATGATTTTAAAAGTGATGTGGGAATTGAATCTAAAAGGCAGGTTGTTGGGTTTACTTGTGCAAAAACTCGACCAAGTGTCCTCGCATCAACCAGGACAAAACTCTCCAGTGTTTCCTCAGGCAAGGACAACAATTTAGGTGTGTTAATAGATAAACCTTGCTGGGATAAAAGGCTGGATCTGATGTCCTTGATTTTGGTTCTGAAGTGGTCTGTTCTCACAAAGAGCGTCTGATGGCATGTTAAAAACTTTATTAAAATTTGCGCTTGTTCAAATATCAAAGGTGGAGAAGAGGAACTAGGGTTTGTTTTTGTGGTCTATGTTGAGTTGTGAGAAATGGGAAGTTCTTGCCTGTTTAACTGCGTTATTGTAGGTTTTGAGCTGTTGCCGTAAAGTCTCGAGGTTGACTGTTAGTTTAGATTTCCTCCATCTCCTCTCGTCACTCCTGCAATGTCTTTTCAGTTCATGTATTTCATTGTTGTTTCCCCACAGGGGTGTAGGTTTTCTTTTGATTGTTTTGAATAAAAGTGGAGCTACTGTGTCAAGAGTGGACTTCAATTTGCTGTTAAAATTATCAACGATAAAATCACAGGGTGCAGGTAAAATTTCCGCAGGAGTTCTCTGTAAAATCTCAATAAAATCTGCAGCCACTTCAGAAGTTAGGTCGCGCCTCCTCACTGTTCTCACTAGGGCCTCCCGCTGGTTAAAACTGGTGATGTTAAAAAACACACAGTAATGGTCAGACACAGCCAGATCAACAGAGGACACACCAATGGACAGGCCATGGCTTATAACCAGGTCCAGGGTGTGTCCTCTGTTGTGAGTTGGCTGCGTGACATGCTGCTTAAAATCTAGACAATTTAAAAGATTTAAAAATCCTCTGGATATTGGATCCGAGGTGTCATCAACTTGTAGATTAAAATCACCAGTTATTAAAATCCTGTTATAAGAGGTGTGAATGATTAATAAAAGATCTGAAAATTCACTGATAAAAGAGCTATAGTGATGGGGTGGTCTATATACAATGATGCAGAGAATTGGAGGGCTGCTAAAAACAAAGGCGTGGTGCTCAAATGATGTGAAACTGTTAAAAGACACTCCAATAGAAGTCAGTGCGTTATGTGCGATTGAAGCAGTTCCGCTTCCTATTCTATCCCCTCTAGTAGAAAATAAAAAATTAAAATTTGGTGGGGAAGCCTCTGTGAGAACAACAGGGGCGTCAGTGCCAAGCCATGCCTCGGTTAAAAGAGACAGTCTAACTTCTAATCTAAAATCACATCATTCGTTCAAAAAGTCTTGTTTAAAAGAGAGCGCACGTTCAGCACTGCCACGATAATGTTCGTGCTGAACGTGTACTCATCCTAGTGATTCGGTGAAAAGACAGTGTGTGTGCGTGGTCTAACAACATTCCTGGGTTTGTGCAATCTGTGGGAGATGATGGTTGTCCGGTACTTCTGTGGGTTGGGGGGGTGTGACGTCCAGGTAGTCAATCACATGGGTGTGACTGTACCGTGGACAGATCAGGTTTGGGGAGATTGGCATGTTGCACACCATATGCTAGCTTGGTGGACAGCATGCGGGCACCTGCTGTGTTCAGGTGGAGTCCTAAAGAGGCCCAAAGAGATGCTGTCTCTCCCAAAAGACATCAAAGTTGTCAATGAAGCCGACATGGTAAGAGTTACAGGCAGAGGAGAGCCAGGTGTTGAGGCTGAGTAGCCTGCTGAAGCTGCCTATCCCTCTGCCACAGGTGGGGGTAGGGCTGGAGATAAAAACACTCACCTGGGACTGTGACACAGTGTTAAAAAGGTGGGTGAAGTCCCGTTTTGAAAGTTCAAACTGCTGCCTGGCGATGTCGTTCACTCCTACGTGGATAATAATCCTTATCACCTGCGGATGCAGGCTCAGGATTTCCAGGATTTTTCCCATCATGTCCATAACGGTGGCGCCGAGGAAGGACAGAGTGAACGCTCCCCTCATGCGAACGTGCCTCACTATGGAGTCCCCGATGACGAGAGTTGTGGGAGTGTCCGCTCGATCTTCAGGGGGGCAAGCCAGCTCAGCCACCCCACCACCCACACCAGGAACCCGGTAGTGGGTGACTGAGTTAATGCTGCTGCTGATGGGTCTGAGTGGGGCTCCTTCTTTGTGTATCTTTCGCAGTCCTTGGATGGAGGGAGTGGCTTCCCCGGGGTACAAACGGTAATATAGATAGATAGATAGATAGATAGATAGATAGATAGATAGATAGATAGATAGATAGATAGATACTTTATTCATCCACAAGGTAAATGCACAGTATAAAAGTACAAAATAGCACACAACACACACGGAGCTGCTGGAAGGGCTGCCACTCGTGACGGCGTCGGAAACAGAAGATATATTGGTCGGTCATTGGACTTTGTCCTTTCCAGTAGTTGTAAGAAGTTGATTATTTTCTTCTTATAGCTGCTGGTGGGATCTCTCTTCTCTGTCTCATAGGTGGCTGTGTCACTAAGTAGACTGGTCACCTTAGCATGGTAGTCAGCTGTGTTGAGCATCACTGTCCTATATGATCCTGCGAGAGGATAAATACCTGAGACTCCTAACCAGTCAGTTATAACTGAAGAAGCCTTTTGGATAAGAGGCAAAACGTCTTCTAGAACCACAAACAAGTCCAGTTGCATTTGGAAGCACTTAGAATTACCATGACCTGGATGAATGAAAATCTTCACAGACATATCCCCACAACTTCAAAGGGCTGTTTCAAGGCAAAAGCTTGGTTTTAAGGGTTAGGTTAGAATTAGGTTAGGGCAAGGTGTTAGGAAATTTATTATCACAATGAGGGTCCTCACACGGATAGAAATGGAAGGCTATGTGTGTGTGTGTGCTGTGTTTCAGTAATGTATGTATGTACAGTATGTATATATGTAAAATATGTATGCACGTAGACACAGCATCTATGTATGTAACTGTATGTACCAGTGGTGGCCAAACAGTGAATGTGCAGGTTTCAACCAGTTACAATGCAGGAAAATCAGTGTCTCTAGACCTGAAAATCCCACATGCCATAGAAAAATTTTCTATCAAAGTTACTACACAACACTTTTAGACAGCTCAACATTTAACTTTACAGTAGGTTATTGGTGTGCCCACTTACAACTCCATTTCCAAAAAAGTTGGACACTGTGTAAAATGTAAATGAAAACAGAATGTGATTATTTACAAAACAATGAAAGCCCATATCTAACTGAAAATAGCACATATCAAATGTTGAAACTTAGAAATTTAATTGTTTTTGTTTTAAGAATTTTACGCCAGCAATGCACTTACAAAAAATTGGCATAGTGGCAACAAAAGACTGGAAAAGTAGTGAAATGCAAAAGAAAGCACCTGCTGGAACATCTTGCAATCAATTAAATATTAAATATTATGTTGCATGTAAATCTAGCATACTCTTTCATCACCACAATGGATTACTTTGATTCCTTGATTACTATGGAAAAGTACTAATTTTCCCAACATTTCTGAAAACAACTGAAGTGAACGTTTTCATCCACTGATAATCATTCTAGATCATGTAGTTGTTTAAAATGTAAGCAACCTCTAGTGTTCCAATTAAAAAGTGCAATGGCAAGGCTTGCTAGTAGTTTTGCAAGATGACAGTGGCATTTAGTGTTTAAACTAGGATGTGCACTGCAATTTATGAGAAATATGCTCAAGCAATATTACAGCCTATTTTCAAAAATTCACCATCGGCCATTTAAAAATGCACAGTTGTCCCACAGGCTATAGTTTGGCCTGCCTTGGTAAGTGCAGTATGTATTTATTATATGTACAGTACGTATGTATGTTCCATACTGTACGTATGTACATATTGTCTGTATGTATGAACAGTGTGTGTGTACACTGTATATACAGTATGTATGAACTATATGTACTTGTGTATCTTAAAGTCAGAATGTTGTGTCCTTTGCTGTATGGATACTGACCTCTTATTTTTTCCTGTGTCCCAGGTTTTTGTTTTAACTGAGGTCTTCTACCATATTTTAGACCATGCTAAAGGCAAAAGTTGTGTGTGTTCTTACTCACCCTGTACCAGATAAACATTGCTTTGTAAGCATTTTCATTGGAGCAAGAGCCACAAGCCATTGTCTGAACACGAGTCATTCCACTGGGAGCCACCTGACGGGGAAAGGCAAATTGTGGTGCTGTTGTTTAAAAAAGCTTAAAAAATTTAAAATATATAACATTATGTACAGTTTCATTACAATAATAATGGCAGCAACAATAATAGTGCTTATTCTGAATTATAATTGCATTTTACTAACTGAAAGAAGACTCTCAGTGAGCTTGTCTGGAAAGTTCTCTGGCGGCAGGATTCCCAGGGCAGGTCGGTTCACAAGTGTACTCTGCAAAAAAAGTCACACACACATAGGCACCCACCGGCACACACATACACACATGCCCACACTTTTTTGGTCAACAAAGCACAACTAAAGCTTTAAATTTGCATTCAGAAAACTCTATTTATTTGACTCTAATCAACCTTTAAAATGCTCCCACCTACACTACTACACTGTGATGGAGTTTGTTTAGTCAGGTAAACAACAGTATATCCTCCATTCACTGATAACAACACTGCTTCGCTACAACAACAACAACAACAACAACAACAACTGAGTCTTAGAGTGTTAACAGCTGACACCAGTAGAGTTTTAATTACAAAAATAATGAGGCTTGAACATCAGAACCCTGTGCAATATTCACAATTTAGTATTTACTGTAAAAATGGTTTAGGTTACTGAACTAGCATACACTATATACTGTATCACTGACGACCAAACAATACGACTCCATGACATAAATGATCTTGTATGTGGAGCCAGCCTACCAGATTGTTGGGATTGGCCATCAGTTTGAGGAGAGCAGGGTGGTTGTAGCCTGAGGGAGAACAGAAAGGGAGTGGGGATAGATGGAAGATAAGTACTCCAACTGTATCAAAGGATTGTGAGCAGTCAACAGGCTCTGGTTTTACACTGTGAGGATCAACAACATACACTATTTCAAATTACATATTCTATTAATAATAATTAAGTTTTTATATAATACATATACTGCGATCGATTGGTGACCGGTCCAGGGTGTACCCCGCCTCTCGCCCGTTGATAGCTGGGATAGGCCCCAGCCCCCCGCAACCACGAAAGGGATAGGCGGGTATAGAAGATGAATGAATGAATAATACATATATACAACCTCACAACATTTTAACTCCCTGCTGTGGCTACTGCCAGCTGCAACCTGCTGCTACAGCAGCAACTTTTCACATCTTTTAGCACCTCTTACATGTGAAATTGTAATATGGTGCTACAGACATGTTGAGCATTCCCATCTGTACAACTTTGCTGAATTTGGTTGCCATTCAATAATACATTATAGAGATACAGCAATTAAAAAGTTTTATAGTGGTGGTTTGCACTGAGCTCCCGCTCCCACTCATCTTTAATCATATTTAATGCAAGTTATTGTTCCCATTCTGGCATTTTATGTTGATTCAGTTGTGTGACACTTAGTGACAAGAAGAAAAAGCTCCCTTTTGACAACATCAATGTCCAAACAGACAAAAATCAACCTATGAGGTATGACGACTGCAACGACTGCTAGCCAAAGACTCGCCATCAACAGGTGAGGAGCCCTCGGCAGCGGTAAACACCACGGCTCTGATTCGCGAGGTGAATCAAAAGTTCAGTGACATAATGTAAATTCTGCAAGTTCACTGAAACTTTGGAAAGGATATCGACGACGTTGGAAGGCCAGTTGAAATGCATTGCCGAGGCAGAGCAGAGAGTGTCGGATGTGGAGGACATGGTGACCGGTCTGGATGGGAGACTTGCTGAAGCTGAAAGGAAAATTAAGGTAATGGCCGATTGCATGGATGATATGGAGAATGGGAGCAGATGGGATAACATTCGTGTTCTCAACCTGAAAGAGGGCACGGAGGGAAAACACCCCATCAACTTTTTTGAGACTTGGCTACCTGATGCCAAAAGCCGTATTAAAATTGACCGTGATTATTAAACTTCACAACTCCAGGGATAAACTGAGGATAATGGCAGCAGTGAGGGCGAGGCCTAATCTGGAATATGAAGGCCAGTGGATCTTCATACATCAAGATCTGTCAACTGTGGTTCGAGAGAGGCGGCGGGCTTTCAACGATGTGTGCCAGTCGCTGATTGATAAGGGTATCCGCTTCAATATACGCTCAGGTTTTACCTACCTGGGCATAAGAGTTTAAGCAGATATTAAAGAGCTGTACAAACTAAATTTTAAAGCGACCTTGAAATCAGTTAAAAGTGACCTTAACAGATGGTTTGATCTCCCATTGTCATGGATGGGTAGAATAAGTTTGATAAAGATGAATATACTTCCCAGGATTTTATACCCCATGCAAATGCTACCATTTGAGATCAACAGGAGAGTCACTTTGGATATTGAAGGTTTCCTGTCAAAATTTATATGGCACGAAAAGAAATCTAGGTTTAAGATGAAGACTTTACAACTGCCAATAGATAGCTGCATCAAGGGGAGCCCCCTACGGATGCATGGTGTGGTGCTCCTCTCTCTCTTTTCAGCCTCATTTCAACTGACATAAGGGAACTCCCAGTAGAGGTTAAAAACAACTCTGTCATGCTAAGCACAATTAGGATTTGACATGATATTACTGAACACACCAGTCGGAGAGATTTTTCATCTGCATTGCAACCTTTAATTAATAATAAAGCTTTCCCTCCAGGCATAGGAAAGAGAATTTTCGATGACTATTACTCGAATTAAGATTTGTTTCTGATTTATTTGAAAACGGTACCTTCATGTCATTCAAACAAATTCAGAATAAGTACAAAATTTTACGTAATCACTTTTTTGGTTTTCTCTAAGTGAGGCATTTCGTAAAATCATATTTTACATTCTCAAATAACCAACCAATTTTAAGTTTTATTGAAAATTTCCTTCTTAATTTTAATGTAACTGCCTTTAATGACAAGAAATTTATTTCTCTTTTTTATATTATTTACTATTATCATTATTACCATTATTATTATTTTTTATTATTATTTGTTTATTCATTTTCCATTATTATTATTAACAATAATTGTGATAGCAGTTGCCTGAGAACCAATTCCCCCATCCCTCAACACAGAAATTACATTATTATTCATATCTACCTCATACTCACTTTCTAGTTTTTCATACTGCTGCTTTCTTATTTATTCATTTCATTACCTTTAATTTGGTGTGATTAATACTATGCCATTATCATATCATGTATATCATATATTATTTATTTTTATTAGTTAATTTATTATTTTATTTATAAATTTTTTTCTCATGATTATTAATGCTATTATTGCTATATAAAATTGTTATATTCTTAGTGTGATGTACTGTATATTGATTGCTATTATCATTATTACTATTATTTTCGCATTAATTCTAATTGTGACAATGACCTTGAGCGTGGAAATGTGTGTGTGGCGGGTGGACTGGGTGGACCGGGGGGGTGGGCGGTGGCTTTGTGCGTGGCTCTCACACCATTTATCTATCTGTTTATTTATTAATTACTTAATTTATTTTTTCTCTCTCTCCCCTCATTATAACCCTAATGCCTCACAATTTGTTTATCTGTTTGTTTGCTTGTTTGTTTGTTTTTAAACCTATTTTTCTATCCCCACCATACACTCCATACCCCTTCCTGTTTAAATCAGTAATCATGGACATTTACCCCCCAATCAAATATCGAAACATGCCCCATACTTACGACAACCTGAATTTACATGAACTATGAATGCAAGCTTTGTTTTTGTCTGTTGTTTATATGTCTGCTCACCGTATGTCTACTGTTTATGCCCTATGTCCCTGTTTTTGCTGTGTTCTGTTTTTGTTATTCTGTTTCACAATATAAAAAAAAAAAGAATTTTTGTTGCACAGAACAAGACAACACTATTATTTCATGGTTCTAGACCTAGCCACTTGTTGACTATGTAAATTCGTGCTAATGAACAATTTGCAGATATCCCAGCTGTTAAGACGCAGCAGGGGCAGATGACCACTGACCCCAAAAAGGTTAATGATACATTCAGATCTTTTTTCTCTGATCTATATAGATCTGAAGTAAGTTTTAATAAAACTAAATATGAGGCATTTCTCAACTGGCTGAGCCTATTACTTTAGGAGAACTCAAAGCCGCGGCCCTCGCTATGCAGAGGGGCAAGGCACCTGGGTGGGACGGCATTCCCCCTGAGGTCTATTTAACCTTCTGGGACATTCTAGGTCCTCTTTTGCTCTCTATGATCTAATTCTCGATTGAGCAGGGCAGATTTTCCAGGGACATCAATATGGCTCTCATTTCTTTACTAGTAAAAAAGAATAAAGAACCAACTGACTGCAGCAGTTACAGACTTTTAAGCCTACTTGGTGCTGATGTTAAAATCTATGCCAAAGTCCTGGCTCACCGATTACAGACCTGTATGACATTGCTAGTTCATTGTGACCAGACTGGTTTTATAAAAGGTCGCCTAGCCACTGATAACCTCAGACGCTTATTACACATTATTGATGCTAGCAAAGATGATGCAAAGGCTATGGATGCAAAGACACTGATTTTTATGTGTAACCCTTCCTTGTCTGTACCTCATTTACTTAGAGTGTTTGAAGATTTTGGTGACCTTTCAGGATTTAGGATTAATTGGCTGAAATCTGTATTTCTACCTCTTAATGAGGCCACCAAATCGGCTCATCTTCCAGCAGACATTTCCATGGTTGAACATTTCACATATCTGGGGGTAGAAATATTCCCCACTTTAAACCGGACTGTGAAGCATAATTACACAAACACATACAATAAGGTTCTACAGGACCTTAATAGATGGTCTCGCCTGCCCAACTCTCTACAAACTCGTGTTTCAATCATTAAAATGAAAATATTACAGAGAGTTAATTTTGTTAGCTCCATGCTCTCTTTACCTCCCCCTAATGGATAGAAGACTTAAAATGTCTACTATTCAACGGAGGAGGCTGGATGGGGGGATGGCGGCCCCAAATTTTAAATTGTACTTTTGGTCTTTTTCATTGAGACCTTTGATTAACTGGTTTAACCCAAAGGCTGTGGTTTCCTGGCGTATGCTAGAGGAACAGCTGGTCTCCCTTTGTAGACTCCAGGATGTTATATTCACAAACATTTCTACCAAACAATGTCAGCTGAGGTTTGGTCCTCTTATCTCACACGTAATTCAGATTTGGCGTAACTCAGAAAACTTGTGCTATTCTTTGTCCATGGCATCTTGAGTCCCCGATATTTAATAACAACTAAATCCTGATAGGACGGAGGCCCATTACTTTTTCCCAGTGGGAGAAAAAAGGCATTCACATCTTAGGGGATGTTTTTAATGGCACTGGTCTTCGCTCATTTTAGGATCTGAAAGACTGTTATGTCCTGCCAGACTCATCTTTCTTTTTTTTTATCTCCAGCTTAGGGTGGCACTCAAGGCCTACGGAGTCCCGTGGGGTCAGCCACTGAAACAACACCCCTTTTACAAACTTATTACGAGTAGAGGTATTTCCGGGGGCTTTGTTTCTACTTTTTATACTTTTCTACTGAAGTCTTCTTACAAGGACCTGCTCCTAGACAAACGGTGGAGAAGTGACGTTCCAGAACTAAGACCTGATTTTGATTGGGACACAGTCTGGTCTGACATTTTGTTGACTTCACGTAATCCAAACCACCAACAAATCCACCTGAACTATGCTCATAGAACTTACCTGACCCCATGAAGACTGCACCTGATGGGTCCGGTGGCTGACTCCCAATGTAAACTGTGTTCCCTCGGGGCTCTTGGTACATTCCTTCACATGTTCTGGCAATGCCCGCTGTCGTTTGTTTTTGGAACAATGTATCTTCTCACTTGTAAAATATATTTTGTTTGACAATTCCGGTATCAATAACTACTTTGCTCTTGAATGATTTATCTCAGTTTTCGATACCAGACACCAGAAAAGACTTATTTTTGCTGGTGTTACTGCAGCTAAGAAATTAGTAGCTATAAGGTGGAAACACCCCTGTAAGCTGCCAGTGAACAGTTGGATCCTCACATTTCTTGATATTATTTACCTGGAGTTGTCCACTGCTCATGTGATTGGAGTCAAGGAATCCAAGACTGATTCATGGGTCTCACTGGCAGAGAAACTAAAGGTCAGTTAAAGCCTGGATGGAGAACCAGAACATTCGAACCATGCCTTGGCCTGCTAAATCACCAGATCTAAATCCAATTGAAAACCTGTGGAACATCATCAAACTCAAAATGGAGAACCACAAGCCCAAAATCAAAGCAAATTTGTTTGAATTTTTGCAACAGGAATGAGCTGATGTGACAGCAGAACAATGTTATGTTATGGTTATGCAATCAAGTACTAACTCCTGTGTGTATCATGTGATTTTCAGACAGAAAAGAAAACATGGAATGCCTAAAAGCACTGTTTTTGGCAGTACAATGCCATAGCTATTGATGTAAGAACTTAAGTGATTTTGGTTATTATCAAGAAAACCATGGAAAATGGCTAGATATCAGCTCTTAAATTGAACTCTTATGAGCTATTTTTGTTGTTATCATTATATTTGTCCAAACAAATGTACCTTTAGTTGTACCAGGTATTAAAATGAACAAGAAATTGAAGAAAACAACGGTGGTCTAATATTTTTTTCCATGACTGTATTTACTTTACCAACCAAAGCCGGCTGGCCGGCCAGCGGTCCCGTTCTCTGTGTCAGTTGTCTGTCGTTAACGCTAACCTTACCAGAGCTGCATCTCTAAATAATGCCATAAGTGGGGATTGAGGAAGTGACATCGCCTGCCACTGCGCAGTGCGACTTGTTGCAGCCCCTGAAGAGACACAGAGAGACATTTTACCAGAGTTTTTATTTTGTAAACCACATTTAGTCTCGTTTTCATTCGTCAACAATATTGCATTATATATTTAATTTTAGTTATCGTCATATGACCAGCATTTACATTGCATCTTGTCTCGTTTTCGTGACGTGATAAAGGTTGACGACAATATTTGATCATAATTTTCAATGACGAAAGCAACACTAGTGGTAAAGCATGATAAATGGATGGCAAGACGCCGTCTTTGTTTCAATTCAGGAGCATAATTATGGCAGTATTAAAGTTAGTATGGAGTCCAGAGTTCTGTTTTATGTCAGCTACTTCTATGTTCAATAGTGAGAGTAGTAATAGTAAAAGAACTCAGCAGGGGAAGTCCTGGTGCTTTGTTATATGACCAAGTGCACTAGACAATTCACCTGGTGTTACTGTGAAATTCAGTATGTATGTATGAGTGTTTGTATGTACAACTCGGTGAGTTTTGCTACAGCAGTGTTTTTAAGATAGGAACTGATTTTGTCTTCATTTGATGCAGGCCAAGATGGCACCACGGAGGGCTGCCTCGGTGTGTTGTCTTGTTTTGTGTGTTAAATCTGTTTTTTGCGATGGTACCCGGAGCTCTTTCACCAGAGAAGAGCTCATGAACATCAGGGGAGCAAGACCAGAGGATTTATTTCCTAATTTTCTGCTCCCAACAGCGGAAATTTTAGACATCCTGGTCAAAGGTGCGCTCACCTTTGCTCACGCAGCGAAACGCTGGAGGAGAGGAAAACGGGACGGCACGCTTGTGCGCCTTTGCCAGCGCGGACTATGCACAGCGTTACCGGGAATATTCCTCTCTGACGTGTGTTCACTGCCCAACAAACTGGAAGAATTGCAACTGCTTTTGGGTAAAAACAGGGACTTTTCTTCATCTGCGGTTTTGTGCTTCATCAAGACGCGGCTCTGTGGATTAATACTGGACTCTGCGCTGCAGTTGGCTGGCTTCCAACTCCACTGTGCGGACAGAGACACGGAACTTTCTGGCAAAACTAAAGGTGGAGGAATCTGTTTCTACATCAACAGTGGTTGGTGCAACGACGTGACAGTGATCCAGCGGCACTGTTCTCCTGGAATCTTTCATCATTAACTGTAAGCCTTTTTATTCACCCCATGAGTTTGCTTCATTCATTCTGGTCAGCGTTTACATCCCGCCGCAGGCCATCGTGCAGAATGCAAAGCATTTGCTCACTGACCAGATACTGTGTGTGGAGCGGACCAACCCAGACTCTTTAGTTATTGTCCTTGGCGACTTTAACAAAGGTAACCTCACCCAAGAAGTCCCTAAATACAGACAGTTTATTAAATGCCTGACCAGAGAGGAGAATATTCTGGATCACTGTTACACCACATGCCATCCCCCGTGCTGCACTGGGCCACTCTGACCATGTCATGGTCCACCTGATTCCTGCATACAGACAGAAACTAAAGCTCTGCAAACCTGTAGTGATGACATCAAGGAAGTGGACCAGTGAGACTGTGGAGGATCTCCAGGCGTGTTTGGACTCTACTGACTGGGATGTGTTCAGGACTGCCACCAACAGTCTGGATGAGTACACGGAGGCTGTGATGTCCAAATCAGCTTCTGTGAGGACTGCTGTGTTCCATCACGCACCAGGGTGAGTTACAACAATGACAAACCCTGGTTCACAGCCAAACTCAGACAGCTAAGGCTGGCAAAGGAAGAGGCCTTCAGGAGTGGGGACAAAGACAGATTCAAAGAGTTGAAGTACAAGTTTAGCAAGGCGGTGAAAGAGGCTAAACGACTGTACTCTGAGAAGCTCCAACACCAGTTCTCAGCTAACAACTCTGCATCTGTCTGGAAAGGGCTCAGGCAGATCACCAACTACAAGCCTAAAGCTCCCCACTCCATCAATGATCGACACCTAGCCAACAACCCGAATGAGTTCTACTGCCTCTTTGAAAGACAAAGGGACAGTCCAGCAACCACCCCCCACGACACCTCCCAACAGCTCCAGCTCCAGTCACCTTCACCAATGCTCACCTTAAAGGTCCCCTCCTCCCGCTCCCCACCCACCTCAGCTCTTTCCATCCATGAGAGGGACGTCAACAAACCCTTCAGGAGACAGAACCCCTGGAAAGCAGCTGGACCGGATTCTGTCTCCCCATCCGCCTTGAAGCACTGCGCTGATCAGCTGTCTCCAGTGTTCACAGACATTTTTAACACCTCACTGGAGACATGTCACATGCCAGCCTGCTTCAAGTCTTCAACCATCATCCCAGTTCCCAAGAAGCCAAGGACCACAGGATTTAATGACTTCAGGCCTGTCGCCCTGACCTCTGTGGTCATGAAGTCCTTTGAGCGCCTTGTGCTCTCACACCTCAAGGACATCACCGACCCTCTCCTGGACCCCCTGCAGTTTGCCTACAGAGCCAACAGGTCTGTAGACGATGCAGTCAACTTGGCCCTCCACTTCATCCTCCAGCACCTGGACTATGCAGGAACCTATGCTAGGATCCTGTTTGTGGATTTCAGCTCTGCCTTTAATACCATCATCCCAACTCTGCTTCAGGAGAAGCTCTCCCAGCTGAGCGTGCCTGACTCCACTTGCAGGTGGATTACAGACTTCCTGTCTGACAGGAAACAGTGCGTGAAGCTGGGGAAACATGTCTCCGATGCAAAAACCATCAGCACTGGATCCCCCCAGGGCTGCGTTCTTTCTCCTCTGCTCTTCTCCCTGTATACAAACAGCTGCAACTCCAGTCACCAGTCAGTCAAGCTCCTGAAGTTTGCGGACGACACCAACCTCATCTGACTCATCTCTGATGGTGACAAGTCCGCCTACAGGTGGAAGGTTGACCATCTGGTGACCTGGTGCAACCAGAACAACCTAGAACTCAACGCTCTAAAGAGAGTGGAGATGGTTGTGGACTACAGGAAAAAGTCAGCCTCACCTGTCCCCATCACCCTCTATGACTCCAGTATTGACACTGTGAAGTCTTTCCACTTCCTGGGAACTATCATCTCCCAGGACCTCAAGTGGGAGACAAACATCAGCTCCATCATCAAGAAAGCACAGCAGAGGATGTACTTCCTACGGCAGCTGAAGAAATTCAATCTGCCAAAGACAATGATTGTGCACTTTTACACAGCCATCATTGAGTTCATCCTCACCTCCTCCATCACCATCTGGTACGCTGCTGCCACCGCCAAGGACAAGGGCAGACTGCAGCGTGTCATTAGGTCTGCAGAGAAGGTGATCGACTGCAATCTCTGTATGCCTGACCTGTACGCCTCCAGGACCCTGAGGCATGCAGGAAAGATTGTAGCTAATCCCTCTCACCCCGGACTCAAATTCTTTGAGACACTCCCCTCTGGCAGGAGGCTGTGGCCCATCAGGACCAAAACCTCACGCCACAGGAACAGTTTTTTCCCATCTGCTGTCAGCCTTATCAACAAGGCCCGGAACCCCCCCTGACACTCATCACACTTCACCTCTCCCTCATCTTGTCACATTGACATTGCCATAACACTGTGTTTCCGGAAAAAGGAAAAAAAAAAAAAAAACAGACCTGTGTATATATATTCATATTGTTATATTTTTTATTTATTTAATAGCTTATTTTTAGTAGATGTGTCATGCACCAACTTCACCAAAACAAATTCCTCGTATGTGTAAAATCGTACTTGGCAATAAAGTTTTTTTCTGTTTCTGATTGAAACTTATTGAATTATAATATTATTCAGAATGTTTTGTTTATGTTTTTATTATTTGTATTTTCTGAGATTTTGCTGTGGGGTTATTTGTGGCAACATTCTCTCTTTCTTCTGGTATGCAGAGTATGAGAAACTGATAGCTGTTTTCCAAAGGAATGATGCCGAGGTAAATGGAGAATCATTTACTTCTAGGAAGGATTCCCACTCTCCTTAAATAAACTGTCAAAAATCTGTCTTTGAAGAGGGGTCTTTTAAAGTGCTATCTGGTGGCAGGTGTATGTACATTGCTTCTATTCCAACTAAGGGACACAACATGATCACTGATTGCACTTGGGTGAACCTGTGACTTTGGCATAATTGACTGCCTGTTTGCAAAAAAAATTAATGTGTGAATATTTGTGGTGAACTGGTGAGAAAAAGAACATAGATGTTATAGACTCCAACTATCATCAAGACCAAAATCATCCAGGACCTATTTAATTGTTTCAGAGAATGTCCAAATATGTATGTTGTCTGAGTAAGTGATGTTATCTACTGATGGATCCATGACTGTGTTAAAGTCACTACAGAGTATAACTAGGCAATCGGAGACGACGAAAAAAAATATGTGTTCGCCATAGATATTTCCAGTCATTATTGCATTGTTATTGATTGAGATATTAATTATTATGACTCATCTTTTAGAGTTTGTAATGTTGGTATTTTGAGTGAATGACACATTTTTAGTAATCTAAACTCCTTCTTGCCTAATGTAGAAGATTTGACTGAATTGTGGGATTTAAATTTTTAATGGTCTGATTTTGAAAGATGAGTTTCTTGAAGTAAGCATATGTTAGCATCAAGGTTATTCCAGATGAATACTTATTTTGTCTTATTTTATTTTACTTTATTTTATTTTTTTTTTTGCAGTACAAATTACACCAACATTCTAAGATACACATTTTAGTAACGTTATGTTATTGTGCAGCTGTTACCATGTAGAACAAAATATTAGCACTGTCTGTCTGTCTGTCTGTCTGTCTGTCAAACATGTACAATATGTAAGTGTTAATGTGTGTGTATACGCATGCGCACGTCTACTGTGGGTGTATATGGATCCTTTAGTGACAGTTAAGTTTTTTCTGTTAAATCTTACCTAAACTGATGTAGCTACCTTACATAAATTGCAGCATTGTTCCACTTCCTACCAGCAGAGGGCAGTGAGGTACAATGAAGCTCTCCACCTGTTTGAGGTCACATGTTCAACATTGTATTCTTTCTAGAATTTTAATTCCTCATCTAGAATTGAATGAGTTGTTTGTAGTGGAGATGAACAAATAAATAATCTAATATGTCATGATAGCAGGTTTACAACTATATACTCAACAGATACAGATATTAGAGTTGACAAACAATATTTCCAATACTTTTCAAGACTTGTGCAATTCCAAAAAAATTCAGTCCACTGGCATCCAGTTCAATTCCAGACAGAGACATATTTATATCTTTCCTTGACTGACTCAAATGCACACAGAAAACCTTAAAAACTAAAATCATGCTGGACAGAAATTAGACCGATCCTTTAACTACAGACTCTTTTTTGCTATGAGAGTGGTCAACTGACTTACAATTCAAAGGCTGTCACAGCAAACACTGTCTCCCATTCATGAACCTCGGAAAGGATACTAAGAGATTCTTTTTAATAGCTTGTCTTTGTCATTAGTTTACTGAGCTAGACACACACAGAAAATGAGAGAGAGAGCAGAAAATGAGGGCTGCTTTGCTCATTCTGTTTTCATGTAGATTATCTGAATGCTTGAGGGCAAATCAGTAGTCCAGAAACCCTGGGGACTTCCTACTACTGACAAACAGGATGCACACAAAAACATATATTCTTTCTCATTATCCCCACTTTCACATCAACTTATCTACGTAAAATTGAAATACTGTTGCTTCATCTGTAAAAAAGCTTATGGCTCAGAAATAACATCCATGCCCTAGTAATTGAATCAGGGTCAGATTTAGGAAGCCTTTTGTGCTTAATTTTGGGGACATTAATTTGTGGCATCTGCACTTTTCTCTGTCATGAATATGCACCACATGAATATGTGGTTTACTAAAATGAATATAAAGTATATCATATAAAGTAAACAATGAGATAGTTAACAAATCCAAACTTGTCATTTGTCAGGCTGTTTCAACTAATGAATTATTATTATTGTGTGACTGTGTGAGTTCCTAGCTACAACAAAATCACTTCTGTCAGGAGACCCTGGGGCCTTGAGGTGAAACCATTGAAAGTAATGTCAGGCTGGAAGTACAGCTGCCAAGCAGTTCTAACAGTGTGGGTCCTGCTGCTGTGTGCTCAGGCTCTCAAACAGTTTCACAGAAACTCAAGCCACCATAGGCCTGACTCTGCTACAGCAACTCTACCCACAGCTTCAGAGGTTGTCACAAAGTTGAGCGGCAAACAAAAGCAGTCAGGAGAGAACGGCCCTGTATTCTTGTTAAGGTTAGGGTATGGGTTAGAGTTAAGCAAGTAGTGGTTGTGGCTAGGGTAAGTCTAAAAAGAACTGTGTGTGTCCATATGTGTAGCTGTCCTGTCCAGAGTGGCAGCACAATTAATGTCTTTTTATTATGCATCAATGTTGTGTTTATGTGTAGTGTCAAATAGACTTGAAGCATAAATACATGCTTCTGGTCATGTTTACGCCCATAAAAAACACAGCTGAGTTGCAAGCCTGCATGGAGCCGCTGCATAGATTAATATTATTGTATCTGTCACATGGCACATGCAGGTAGGAAAAACAAGTCTAATAAAACTTTTGAGCAGAAGTCAAAAGCAGTCACAACGTAAGCTAATGTTGACATATAGGGCACGTTATGCTGAGGCTATAGCACATAGTGCAATTATACAAACCATTCCATGACTATAAGCCATGACACTATTCGTATGTCTACAGTTATTCTGATGAAAGTAAAGCAAGCTTAGTGTAATGCATTACTCAAACACAGACAGTAATATTGCAAAGCAACATTACTACAGCTACTAGTAATATGTAATATATCGGGACTACATAATAATACAACAGGACTAATTTATTGCAGTTTGGAATTTTTACGTATTTTGCATCAAATGAGAAAATTCCATAATTTGTCAGGCGTTTAATTGCATTAGCCAAAAACAGATATTCCTGTCTAGTTTATCTGTGAGCAGTTTCTGAATTAATTTTCCAGAATTATTGATTACCAATATGTATCCCAATATGTCTCAAAATGCATTATGAAAATTACATTTATTGTGATGGAGGATTTTATCCATACTGACCATTCCAACGAGGTGTCTTAGGATGTTTTGGTACTAACCAATTGGAATGGAGGAGATCTGAGTGTAGATATCTAGCATGCGGTTGCTGTCCACATCCACCAAGTAGTTCCCCCTGCTCTCTTCATAGTTACAGAAGAAGTTGACCGCACCAACATTCTGGGAAGAGACAGTGTTCTGTATTAAGAACAACATACAGTAGACTTGGCAGCAGACACATGACTACCAAATGCACCTGCCATGTGACATACAAATAATCACGCTGTATGAAAAGCAATTATATGTTACTCAGAGACAGAATGAAGTTCAATTCATCATTACTTGCTTAGCTTTGCTCAAAGAATAGAAAAACATGGACACTGCTAGTTCAGGGTTGGACAAATGTTTTTATCATTGAGAGTCATTTAAAAATAGAAGGAGTAACAGACTAAACTCATAAATCCGTAGTTTTCAACCAGTTATACTGCGAAAAAAAAAAAAAAAAAAAAAATCTGAGTTTCTAAACCAGAAAACTTCATGTGCCAGAATCAGAAATTGCTTTATGTGCTTTAGTGTGAGTGCACATACAAAAATTGCACTCAGTGTACTTGCATAGGAAAACAGGACTTACAGATCAACAAGGACAAAAAATGTATTTCTGAATCTGCTGTTCTTAAATTTCATTTAAATTAGATTAATACTTTTAAACATTGGATAGTCAGTGCAACTCCCCAATAAAAATATTATGGTGTTATGTTAAATCCAACACGCTCTTTCATCACCGCAATGGATTCCTTGCAAACACTCCCCCTTGACTTCTGTGAAAAAGTACTCATTTTTGAAACTCACTGGCTATCTAATTTTTTTCAGTTCCACCATGTTCAACTTTAGGTAAATGTTTTCATCGACTGATAATAATTGTAGTTAAGTATTTGTTTAAAATGGCAGTGACTTACAGTGTTAAAACTAAAAAGTGCACTGAGAGGTCTTGCTAATACACACCTGACTCTCAAAAGGTTGTGATACTGTGTAAAACACAAATAAAACGGAATGTAATCATTTGCTAATCATTTTTGACATGTTTTCAATTGAAAACATTACAAGGGCAAAATACCTATTGTTTTGGCTCATTTCAACTTCACTGAAGCTAGTGTAGAAGCAAATTCTCAATAACCGCAACAGCACAAATCATTGACATGAAAGTCTCTAATTAAATATACAGTATTTGTTTATTGAGCTACAAAAACTGATTAAACAAAGTTTTTAAATCCTCCCTCCAAAGTCTTTGAATATACGTGTCAGATTACAGAAAACTGCGTAATAATTTTCTTTTTCTGCCACCCACTGTAACTGTACCCCCTGTAGAATTCTGGCTTGAACACTTAAACCTCTTTCCATAGTTGGACATTCCAAACCTGCTTAATTCTGACTTCATGGTGGTCAGAATAGCATTATATAAAATACAGTCCATTTACCATCTTTTTAAGATAGCGACTGTGGGTAAGTAGCATATTGTGAAGTATATCCTCCTGTCAGTCAATATCAAATTAGGTGACAGAAGGCAAAACATTCTGACACACGTCTTTTAGTTGACATATCATGATCCCTGAGATTGCAAAAGTTGTCCCCCACTATGACACACCTGGTGTCATAACACCAGTTGTTTCCCACAGATTTTCATCCCTAACACCCCTACACTAATTTTGAAATGACTAACTGAACTAAACAGTATCATCTATCCATCCATTAGAATCAGTTAAACTTTATTTCACAAGATGGTATGTATCATCACTGATCGTCATTTCAAGTGTGCCAGGTGAAATAAAGCCTGCAGCATGCAAGATGTGGTGTCTGCCAAAAAGTCAGCTTGATTTAGTTTTTTTTTTTGTTCTTTTCATTAATAATATCTCGATGTGTGTGTGTGAGAGAGAGATTGTGTGTTTAAGTTAAGCAGACACGTGCTAGTGTTTCTAAGGATGTAAACCACTGAATAGGGCAGTAGGGGTGTCACAAACATTGAATTCTTTTGTTTTTATTACTGTTTGGATTTCAAACTTTTTAGTGTTCAGGTGAAGCAGGTAGTCAGTGGATGGACCCCATTTAGTCAGTTGTTTATTATATTAAAAAAAAAAAAACTACCCATTGTTACTTGTGGACCCAGTGCTTTCCTTTAGTCCTTCAAATATGGCACTGCAGCACTCACAATGACAATTGAAATTTAGTTTTTACATGTGTGAAAACATTTGTGAAAGATGATTCTGCAAATATTTACACACTTATCGCTCCTGGGAGGCTGCAGATTTCTACCTAAGAGCTGCATACTCAAGAGTGAACAGTGCTACTGTATGTGGAATACCATCGTTAACTCTCAAAGGTTTCATTGACTTAATATATTTGGAGTTCCCACCTGGCCACATAAGAGGAATTTTTTCTGATTTGATTTACCTCACAAAATAGTTAAAAATCTACTGGAGCAGCATTTTCATACAATTGGTGTATAACTATACACATCATCATCTACACCACACATGCACACACACAAATATGCACAATTACAGCTCACCTGAATGTCTCCCAGCTGCTTTGTCAGTGCCTACAAATTGAGAAAAAAAAACTTAGTTATAGTCAGTAATACCTAAGGGATAGAGTACAATGATTTGTGTGTGTGTGTGTGCGTCTGTGTGTTACTTGTGATCTTGGGCCAGGAACTGAAGTTTTCATGGAGGGTCCATCATAGTCAAACTCCACCTGGGTCTTCGGTGCTGCCTTGCTGACATATCTGCATGCTGGTGGGCAAAACACAGAAAAAAATCATATACAATAAGATGGAACTTTATTTACCCTGAAGGAAACTGTTATGTAGCAGTTGCAGAACACAGTAGAAGCAAGTATAAAGAAAACTTATAACCACGGCGTAGTATCCCTCAGCCAATGAGTCAACAGTTGAGCTCATAGTGACTTTGAGCCTTGATCTTAGCCAATCAAAATTTAACCTGGTCATTCTTGATTCCAAATGAACATTTGTGCCACACCAATACACACACTCACATACTCACACACACACACTTGCACCTCTAGTGTTTTCATTCTATTTCTAGTTTTTTAATTCTATTTTTATGCTACCTCTATTTTATCCATATTTATTTTTATAGGTATATATTCTATTCTGAATATTGCACCGTGAAGTTGAGTTGGCACTAAGCACAAAACATTTCATTACTGGTGATGATGTTACATTGTTACAAGTACATGACAATAAAGAATCTTGAATCTTGGATTTTGTTTCGTAAAGGGAAGTTAGAGATTGTTCTGTAGTTACTAACAATAGACAACAATAGATAGCCTAGAGTGGGCTTCTGTAAAAGTGGTGCTAACATGCTGAGGTAAGCATATTCCAGTTGCTGTGCTACTGGTAAGATACTTTTGCTGCTCTAGGTCATCCCAGTTAAAACTGCTATATTCTTTATTACAGTGGTTAATTACTGACTATCTGTTTTAACTGGCACTTCTGCTCAAGCACTCATGGTTCTCTCTCTTTTAGTGATTTCTTTACTAATCATTGTTTTTTACATGCTTGTGTGTTCTGCTAGCTATGTTGGCTGAGCAGTTAGTGAGGGTTTCTCTTTCTCCCTCTCCTACTCTCTCTTGTTTTGTTTGTCAGATGTTGAGCCATTCTTCTGCCTCCCATAATGATAGAGGTAAATGTGCTAAATGTAGTTTAGTAATAGTGATGGAGGCAAGGCTTAGTGAATTTGATTGGATTTGATTTTAATATTCATGCGGCCATCCATAATAATAGCCTCAGTACTATGTTTACCTCATTATTAGATTTGATAGGCTCCTGTCTGAGTGTATGTAAACCCATCACTGTTTTAACCACACCCTTGCCCTTGTTCCGGCATATGGCATTGAAATTAAACCTTGTTACTTTAAAGAATCCTCTATTATCAGACCATCATTTAATAACTTTTAAAATTCTAGATGTCTATCTGATATTGCCCTGCAGTCGACTGGTGACCAGCTCAGGGTGTACCCCGCCTCTCGCCCATTGACAGCTGGGATAGGCTCCAGCCCCCCCCCCCCCCAACCCCAAAAGGGATAGTCGGGGGTATAGAAGATGGATGAATGAATGAATGTCTATCTGATAGTGCTGTAGCTAAATTTAAGCTATTCTAACAGCATCTGATTCAATGCCATGTCTGGATATAACTGAGGACTTCTATGCTAACTTTAGTCCCTCTGAAATTGATCATCTTGTTCATAGTGACACCCCAATTTATTGTCCCTCTAAAAAGAAGATAGGAAAAAGTATGTTATCAAAGATAAACAAAATAACAAAATAGTAGGCTAGGCCGATCTTCCAAGTGGTTCCTGAACACAACACACACATAGTGGCTGATATCATCGATGTATCATGGCGGTTGTCAATAAAACAAAAGTTGATGTGGAGTGTCGTGCTTTCCAAGATAAATGAACAAAGGCAAGCCAGTGTGCCTAAGTTAGTTTGTGGGGATGTGACCGCAGTTATGAAAAAGGCCAATCTCAAGAGCCATTACAGCTGGAAACATGCTAAACTGGATGAGATGCAAGGATAAATGCAGTTGGATGGTTATGCTCTTCAGCAGAGTTTTGGCGCCCAAACTCAAGACCACATTTTGACAATGTTATGCAGGCAAGTTTTGTGGTGAGTGTAGTAATAGCTAATAAGCTGAGACCTCATTCAGAAGGAGGATTTATGAAGGAGTGCCGTGTTGCTGCTGCAGAGCTGTCCTATTGCTTTATCTGGTGTGGAGACTTTTGGCTGGTTGTAAGACCACTTTGCACAGTAGAACTTAACTGCTGACATTAGTGACAACACTGCAGCTTGTAACAAACTGTTGTTTGTAGATTCCCCTTTCAAGTTTTATGACTTGATATAAGTTGCACTGGGAACCTTCACTTGGGTGGGCCAAAATGGAAGAAAAAATTAACTTAAGGTTACTGGTAATACCTATTTGAAAAATGATATTATACTTTAAATCATGACAGTTGCTCACATGGCTTAAAGGATAAATGTCAATTTCAATGAAATTCAACCCTAACCCATTACATTCTTTTACAAAGCCTACAATAGTGCAGCGTCTTGAATCTGTTGTGCAATATTGAATACACAGCAGTGATGCTGCAAACCTCTTCCTAAAGAACATCTTCTATTGTCTAGTTCCCCTTGCTAATACATCCCCTATTATTATTATTGGTGGGAAAAACTGGGTATTTCTGTAATGGCATATAGTCTTGGGAATACACTGTAGCAATATATACTTGTCTTAAATATTAGGAGCAGCTGTGGCTCGTCCACGTATCCAAAGGTTGGTGGTTTAATCTCTGGCTGCGGCAGTCTACATGTTGAACTATCTTTTGGTAAGATGCTAAACTCCAAATTGCTCCCGATGCTGTGCCGATGTGTGAGTGTGTGAATGGTTAAAAGGTGGTAATAAGCAGGTGGCCTAGCAATCCTATGAATGTGTGTGAATGGGTGAATGCAGAGTTGTGTTGTAAAAGAGTTCTGAGTGGTCATCAGACTAGGAAAGCGCTATATAAATTGAGTCCATTTACCATCCATTTTAATATTGTAGCTCAACCAAAATTTGAAAGGAAGACAGAAAGAAAAACAGAAAGACAAAAGGATCTAAACACAGAGAGAAAGCATGTAAGAACCTAATCATTGATGCAGTCATGCAGTGGAATTTGGCCTGGGAAAAGGGGTCATCAGCTCTTAAGGTTATTCTTTGTCTGAGGTGACTCCAAGGGATATATGACTGTGCTCAAATAAAGGTTTTAGTCCCACATTCTTCACTGAGGATGTTTGTATGAATTATCTGCATGGATAGGCTTGCTCCCAATAATCCTTGTTGTAAAGCTGTATGTTTCCCACTGCAAAATAATGTATGGTTGTGTGGATCTTGGTCAGTCAGACTTCACCATTTAGACAAATTTCCTACTCCAAGACTCTTAATTAATATGGATTTTAAGTTGCTTTAATCCCTAAATGGCCCCTGTCATGCTGTTGATAACTGAGAAGTGTTCACAGACATTAAACTAAACTTGTATCATTCTCATTAACAATGTCAGCAGACTGGTCTATTGATGATTGACAGGAGAGAGGACCTTTGAGACACCAGGCATTCTGATTAGGTCAGTAAAACATTTACACTGACTAAATAATGCTGCTCTATTTTCACTGAAACATGGGTTCATTTTTATCCCTGAGAACATCAGAAGTATTATGATGTCATATTTCATGCTGATATTTGATTGAAAATTGCTATAAAAAAAAAAAGAAAAGAAAAAGAAACACTGAAGTTCACCTGCATAAGGAAGCTGTGGGTCAGGAGGTAGAGCAGGTCATCCACCAGTCAGAAGGTTGGTGGTTCAATAGCCTTGGGCAAGCCATTGAACCCAAACTATGCTGTGTCATCTGTGCGTGTGAATGGGTGTATGTGGCATGTGTTGTAAAGGGCCTTGTGTGATCAAAGCAGACTAGAAAAATGCTATATATTTACCATTTACTCAAAATATTACAATAAAGTGAAATTAGTTGCAACACATTCCTCACTGTGTGGTTCAGATGTAGGAGGGCTATTAGCTATATTAAAGGGATGCATAGGAACTTTTTTGCATTTCTCTTTTCAAAATCTAATTTGGTCAAATTTACTGATGCTGCAGATTTCTCACAAATTAGCTGCTAAATACCCTCCAGAATCCAGAATGCTGCAGCACATGTTCTGACAAAAACGAGGAAAGAGATCACATTTCTCTGATATTAGCCACTCTGCACTGGCTCCCTGTAAAATCCAGAAGAGAATTTAAAAGAACACTGTGTTCTCAGAATGCAGGCTTTGCTATGGTTCCTAAAGTCTCTAAAAGCAGAATGGGAGCCAGAGCCTTTACTTATCAAGCTCCTCTCCTGTGAAACCAACTTCCAGTCTTTGTCCAGGAGGCACTGTCTTTACATTTATGAGTAGGCTTAAAACTTTCCTTTTTGAAAAATCTTATAGTTAGTGCTGGCTTACCTTGTTCAAGCCCCTAGTTATGCTGCTATAGGATTAGACTGCCAGGGTCAGACTGTCTTCTAGTAATACACCGAGCTCCTCTGCTCTCCTTTCACATCCAATGTGACTACTATTACTGTTAGTCACACTTACACTGTTATTAGATCCATAATGTTGTATTATCTGTATATCTGTATATATCTGTACATATATCACACACATTAATATATTATATATGTATATACTATTCTCTCTCTCTCTCTCTCTCTCTCTCTCTCTCTCTCTCTCTCTCTCTCTCTCTCTCTCTCTCTCTCTCTCTCTCTCTCTCTCTCTCGCGAGATTTTCTCGCCGCTGTCGCCAAGTGCTTGCTCATGAGGGAATTCTTGGGTCTCTGTAGATAAAGAGTTTATCGCCAAGTGCTTGCTCATGAGGGAATTCTTGGGCCTCTGTAGATAAAGAGTTTGTCGCCAAGTGCTTGCTCATGAGGGAATTCTTGGGTCTCTGTAGATAAAGAGTTTGGTCTGTACCAGCTCTATGTGGAAGTGTTCTGAGACAACTTCTGTTGTGATTTGGCATAATATAAATACAATTGAATTGAATTGCATTGAATCACACTCTGCTGTTACTTGACCTTTACTGCAGAGAATTTAAGATCAATTTAGCAAATAAAAGAAAGGACGCTTAAGTGGTCTTTACTGCCTGTTTCTAAGTAAACATTCTTCATAAAAGTTAGAAAATGGCTGAAGAAGCAAAATAGACAAATAGAAATTGCTATGGGAAACAAAGTCCTTCAGCATTTAGTGAAGGAATAAGATACTGACTGTTCTAACATTTCAAGATTAAAGGGACATTTGTACCAAAGCAACACATCATTACTTGGTGAAAAGCTACATACTGACTGGATTTAAAAGGATGTGGTTTTAGTGGAAAAGTGTTGGACTTACCTGGAGCACTGAGCCACAAGCTTTTCTGCAGGGAGAGGGCAAACTGACGGCTGATCAAGGAGGACGCCATGACGAAACGGTCAACAACAGGAAGAAGTGCAAGAGAGAGGCAGTAACTGCCCTCAGTGTAGCTTCACCAAGTCACCTATAGGAAGAGAGACACAGGTAGTGGGGATTAATAAGCTATGAAGTGGAGAAGACAAAGCCAATGGGCTGTTCAATCCACAAACTAAACAAGACTTTGGTATCACTTAAAGTTGCAAAACTATTTAATTTCTTTGTCCGACTGATCTTTGTCACTGTAATCAGTTTATTTATGAGTTGATTTCATCACTGTGACAAGAAGGAAAATCACAAAACACAAAATTCAAAGACTTGAATTCCGAGGACATTCGATATGTTCCAGTTCAGGCTTTCTAATGGGCTCAACCAAAGTCCTGCAGTTGGTCTAACAGAGACTGTCTTATTTCTGGCGCACAGCCCTCCCCTTAAAATACAGCAATTAGAAGTGCATTCTGCCTTTTTTGAAAGAAACCAACACCGACATGACGCAAACTGCAGTCTCCTGTGCCAAAGCCACAAGTTTGTAGACTAAGTTTCAGCTATATTGTATTGTGTTGATATATTGCTTTTGATTGTTTCTTCAACTAACCATTCTAACTCAGTAGGCACATTTTAGTCAACGCAATATCTGCAAAACACTGCAACATGTTGATTGCATTTCAGGTTGAAGTGTTGTCTGCTGAGCATCTGAAATGTGTGATGAAAACATATACATCAAAGCAATGTAAAACTGATGTAGGGAAATGGATTAGTGATTAGTGCACTATAGTTTCACAGTTATCATCTGTAGTAGTATCATTCTGTAAACCTCTGGTTAATTGGGTATCCACCCATCAACATGAACATGGTCAGTACTGTCAACTTACTTCTGCTCAGCTCCAGTACCACCTGTTCTTACACACTCTTTCAATTCCAAATATAGATATGTTGCACATTTTCTTCTTTAAGATAACCATGACTTTTAAAACAAATCTAATAAATCTAAAATGCATTTACAACTCTGAAAGTGTCAAATAGGGTGTTAAATAAGATACATAAATGTTTACGTGCAGCAGTGTGCTCTTTTTAAAATGCAAGGCATAGTTTTCATTTTCTTGGCAAGATCCTCACTGGAAGTTGTAGAAGAATCAACAAGACTGTTGAAGGTGGACGAGTTCCAGAAGAGTGAATACACTATCATTGTCACGCCTCCTGGAACTACAGCTGAAGACAGATCTGAACCCTCTCCCAGACATACTTAAATCTTTTTTTCCTTTAAAATCTGACCACTGAGGTAGAGGTGTTGGATGAGGTACAGTCACATTATTTATCCCAAATAAATATAAGGTATATCATCATTTTCAGATACAGGCTTTGGGGTACTTTATAATGAACCATTAATGTTCAAATCCCAGGCAAACATTAATGTTTATTGTTTTGTCTTTTCTGTTGCAGCTGTTTGAGTCCTTATTTAAGATGAAGAAAGCTGGAGTTCATGCCAACCCATCCCGTTTGGATACTACAACAAGGTCAAGGCCTAACACTTCCAGATTTTGACATATAGCTAGCTTATAAAGAGATACTGAAAGCTCAAAAGACCACTTGCGCTGGCATTTTCTTAAATATTTCACTGGAAGGTTCATAAGGTGCTTGAAATGCTTGAATTAAAGGGGGAAATCTGAAATGCCTTGAAAATAGGACAATTTTTTAACAAAGTGCTTAAAGTGTTGGACATGTTCTAGAAGAACATGTCCAGAGCCTCTTGATATGGGAAGTCAGAAACATCTGGCCCATTTATCGAGATAAAACGCAGATATTTTTCAGGTGGTTGACATGACATATTTTACCGACATGTGCTCTCTGTCCACTGGTTGGAGTGTGCTCACCTGTGTGTGCGCGCACATCTATGTGTGTGCGTGCGCACGTGTCTGTGTGTGTGCGTGCGCGCATAGGGGCAGAACTCCGCTGTGCACGATACAGAGAGCAGAGGAGAATTGTAAACGCGCAACCATGTAGAGACAGAAATGACATGCCATTGTGTAAATAAGATAAAAACCATATGGCTACTGTATGTTTAATAAAAGGACAAGGTATAGACCTGTTCTACAGGAAAGGCATCCTTAAATGTTGTGATCTGGCACTATATAGTAATTAAATTATTTCTGGGGGGGGGGCACCTAATATAACGGTAGGGAGGAACATGGTGGGCGGCACAGTGGAGCAGCAGGTAGTGTGCGTGCCTCACAGCAAGAAGGTCACCGGTTCGATCCCCGGGTGGGGCGGGGCTTTTCTGTGCGAAGTTTGCATGTTCTTCCCGTGCATGCGTGGGTTCTCTCCGGGCACTCCGGCTTCCTCCCACAGACCAAAAACATGCTCATTAGGTTAGTTGGTGACTCTAAATTGTCCCTAGGTGTGAATGTGTATGTATGTTGCCCTGCAGTCGCCTGGCGACCGGCTCAGGGTGTACCCCGCCTCTCGCCCGTTGACAGATGGGATAGGCTCCAGCCCCCCCGGCAACCCCGAAAGGCATAATCGGGGGTATAGAAGATGAATGAATAAATGAGAAACATGGTAGGGAAAATTCAGATGTCTCTCATTCCACCTCTCCTCTCTTCTTCACTTTAATGCATTCTCCCTTTCCTTTCCTGTTTGACGTAGTCTATCTATGCACTTCGACTTTGTGGTTGTCTGAATATTATTAATAGAGTAGGCCAGTGCAGGGGGGCAGAGACTTGTGAATGAAGTAGGTCTACTTGGCTACGCTTAGCCTGGGACTAACATCTCCCTTGGCATGTGGCTAACAGGTAAAGATGTATAGGGATAAAACAAATGTCAAGTTATTTAATTCGCACGAACACAATACATAAATAAATGCAAAGTAATTTGTATCTGTAAATCTGTATTTATATCTGTGCCTCTAATTTACTACTTCTATGTCATTATTTAAACAATTTAGCAGTTTTCAATGGAAATATATTTGTCAATTTCCACCTAGCAAATTCTTTTGAGATCCACACAAAATCCACAAATGTATCTGTAAGGCATAATTTAAATGAATGACAAGTCAGTTGCAAATATATTTGTAAATAAATGCCTCTGATTTACAACTCTATATCATCATTTGTAAATAAACATAACTATTTGTACGAATATGTGTCATATTTGAACGAGAACATCCGCAATTGCATGCATTGTGTCATAATATTCATTCACCTTCAATCAATTATAAATCAATCCTAGTTCAATCCTAGTTACCTGCTTGTGATGGGAAGGGACAGCAGCAGCATGGCTAGCTAAGTAGCACTGACCACGGAGGAGTATGTCCTTTCATTACTATTTTAGATAATGCAGTTTTTATCAGGATGATGTTTTTGTTCACACTATATTTATTCTGAAAAGTCACTCGCATCCATAATTTAGTGAACATGACAAGTAAACAGCATCTGAGCTCCGCCTTCAGAGCAGGCAGTGCTTTGAGCTGTAGCCGACTGCTTGGATCAGAGATGACAAAGAACTCAAGATATAAGTAAATAATGTCAAGCTAACCTTGGACTATAGTTTGTCCGACTGGGCAACGTTCTGTCTGAGACCGTGGAAAGTAGTACAGGAGCACCACAGGGAACTGTTCTGTCTCCTTTTCTCTTCACCTTGTACACCTCAGACTTTCAGTACAATTCTTCATCGTGCCACCTACAGAAGTTTTTGGACGACTCAACAGTGGTGGGGTGTATAAAGGATGGATGAGAGAAGGAATACAGAGCAGTGGTGGATGATTTTGCGCAATGGTCTGATAGATATCAGCTGCTCCTTAACATGATCAAGACCAAGGAGATGTTGACTGATTTCAGAAGGAACAGGACAACCACACAACCACGGTGTATTCTGGGGGAGAATATCGCAGTGGTGGAGGATTACAAATACCTCGGAGGGCACCTCGACAACAGGCTGAACTGGAAAACTACCATCAACGCTGTTTTACAAGAAGGGGATGAGCAGACTCTATTTCTGAGGAGGCTCAGATCATTCAACGTATGCAGCAAGACTTTGGAGATCTTCTACCAGTCTGTTGTTGCCAAAGCACTCTTCTTTGCTGCAGTGTGCTGGGGAGCAGCATCGGAGCGACACCAACACACTGAACAAACTGATCAGGAAGGGCGGCTCCATTATTGGCTGCAAACTAGACACTTTTGAGGAGGTGGTGGAGTGGAGGGCACTGGACAGACTGTCATCCATCATGGATAACCCTGAACATCCTTTTTACCACCTCTTGCACAGACAGCGGAGCTCCTTTTCCAATAGACTGCTCCGGCTCTGCTGTCACAAGGATCGCTTCAAGAAATTATTCCTGCCATGAGCCACTACACTGTACAATAGCAACTTAAATATTTATTCCACCAACCTCACAAACCCCAATATTTTACATATTATCTGCACTACTGCAATATTGCACATATGGTCTACTGTTTACATTTATTTATCATCTGATCACATCACAAATTTTTTGCTGTAAACATTTGTTTATGTACTTACTTATACTGTATTTTTATTGTATTATTATATTATATAACATGTTTTATACATTATAATACATGTTATATAACTATATATTTAGTTATACTTACTGTACTTACTTATACTTACTTAAACTTACTGTTTAAAATATTTTTATTTTTAACAAATTGCTGTTTGTATTTTTTGTTACTTCTTTGTTACTTTTTTGAACTGTTGTATGTTTAATTGCTACTGCAACAAAATAATTTCCCGAATTGGGATCAATAAAGAAGCAAGTCTAAAGTCTAAAGTCATAAAGCAAAGTCAGCCAACTTATCATTAGCATTACAACAGCGGGCCAAGTTGCTAAGCTACTAGCTTCTTGGTTGTTTAACGTATAAATGTGTTCCTGTGAAGCTAACACTACTAGGTTTGTGAACACAATTCCAATTTCTCTCTCTCTGTTATCTTCCATTTGACAAGCTATAACCGATCAGCAGGCTCAGCTAATACCAATATTGTTTCCAGAATCATTCATTCTGAAGTCAAACTTTTGTCAACCCTCGGGACGATGTCCTTTTTAGCGTTTGTGGGCTTGTAACAAGATGCATCCTTTGAGAAGTAGCATAGAAACAAGCTACCTGACACAGTTGTTCAGCTATTGCTAGAGCGATATATATTCACTATTGTTGGATCTTCTCAGTCAGATCATTTCATTGAATCATTTTACGAATCTCGTGTTTAATGCTCTTAGTACTACTGATCCAAAAAAGTCCACTGGGACTGATCAGTTAGAACCAAGGCTCTTACTATAAGCAAATCAATTTGTAGTTAAATGCTTAACTTCTGACTCCTGACTCCACATTCCTGAACTGTGGAGCCTACATCACACCTTTGCATTAAGGAGGGTCAGTCAAATAAGCCAATTAATTGTCTGCCAGGTTTTAAACTTTCATATCTAGTGAAAGTGTTAGAGAAACTGGGAAACAATCAGGAGACATTTTAAAATATTATCAATCAAGCTTTAGACCAGGGCACAGTACTGTGATGTGAGCACTGAAAGTCTTCAAAGACATTGATAGTGCATTAGATAAAAAACATGTTTGATTAACCTTTTTTTTTTATTGATTTATCTAAGGCTTTCATACTGTTGATCATGAAGTTATTTTGAATTGTTGGAATCTGTTGAATTTGAGAAAAATCATGTCACTGGTTTAAAGCTTATCTCAGTAGTAGAGCACCAGCTGTTGTGGACAATGGTTGTTCTGTTGTAGAACTACATTTATTCACAGTTTCTATAAATTACTTAGGGGAAAAGGTTTCGTATAACAGCTGACAGCTAAAATGTTGCATTTTGATTTCTGTACTGTACAGACAACTTTAATTGATCTTAAATTACTGTTAAGCCCAGATAAAACAAAACGCATGTTCTCTACAAAACTGACTAATGGTTCCAATGTAAATCATTGAATATTACTTCTCTTACTGGGACTCCAACTGAAGGAGTACCCTATTATAAATACCTTGGTTTCTGGCTTGTAAATTTTTCAGTGAACCTTTTTGTATATTATTAACTATGATGATGTCATTTATATGCATTTTTCTGCCTCCACTCTTAAACCTTTCCATGCAGTCTATCATTCTGCCCTTAGGTTCATAACAGGGGATGGTTTTAGAATGCATTGATGTTGATAAGAAACTTGAGTGGCAGTCGTTAGCAGTCAGAATGGCACTGCACTGTTTATCTACAAAGCACCTTTAACAATGTCTGAATATCTCTCACATGTTCTTCGTTGTAAATCAAAGTTCACACTGCATTAGGTCCCAAGACTATTTGGTCCTCAACGATCACCACATCAATACTGAGACTGGGAAACTGGCCCTAAAATAATCTGCATCATAAAAATGGAACAACCACCTTTTCTCTCATTCTTGTAGAATATTCTTCAGCAGAACCCAGAGATTGTTTAATGTGCCATGTCTAAAAGGTTAAAAGTCGTCCAGACATTAAGGTTGCTAGTTCCATGTTACAAATGTAAAAGACCACTTAGGCTGGCTCTAACCTGATACCAGAATAAAGAGTGGTATTTACATCTAAGACAATCAAACTCCACTGACGGAGACAGAAGACAGGACTGATTAGCAGTCTCAACAATGTTAGAAGTTTGCTACGAATCAAATGTTACAAGTAAAATGGTAAATGGTAAATGTACTCCATTTGTATAGCACTTTTCTAGTCTGAAGACCACTCAAAGTGGTTTTAAAACTGAAGTCTGCATTCATCCGTTCATGCACACATCCATACGATAGCTAAGCAACCTGCTCATTATGAGCATTATTCATTCACACACCGATGGCACAGCATCAGGTGCAGTTTTGGGGTTCAGTATCTTGCCCAAGGATACTTCAGCATGTGGACTGCTGAGGCCAGGAATCGAACCACCAACCTTCTGATAGGTGGACGACCGCTCTACCTCTCAGGAGGTAGTATAATAAATAGGGGTGTAAGAAAATATCGATACACTTAAGTATCGCGATATTACATTTTATGATACTGTATCGACATTCAAAAACACAGTATTGATATTAATTAATAGTTTACATCATGCAGTGGTTATTTTGTATTGTATTTAAACTCCCGACCATTAGATGGTAGTATGAACTCTTCCACTCCAAATCAAAAGCAGAGAGAAGAAGGCGGAGGCCCACACTGCTAGCATTAGCTCACCTAATGTTAGCTGATGGAGGAGACGGTTAGACCAGCTCCTATGGCCTACAAAGCTGAAGTGTGGGTGCATTTTGGATTCCACAAAAAGGAGGGGACTACAAAATTTGATAAGAGCCATGCCGTTTGCAAAATATGCCATGCGAAAGTCAAATACTCAGGCAACACCATGAACCTGCAATCACACGTGGCAAGACACCACTCTGATGTGCAGCTAACGGAGCAGCAAACGGCAAGCTGTAACATTAAATGAGTGGCTCCCTCTCAACTCACTCTCGATCAAGTTCGATCATAATTACCGCCAACCTCAACTCGTGCAACCAAAATAACTCGGTCAATACTTAATTTTATTTGCAAAGATATGCGCCCTCTCAGTGTTGTGGAGAATGCAGGTTTCGTAGTATGGTAAACACATTGGAGCCTCTTTACACCATACCCTCCAGACAACACATCACTGACATTGCTGTTCCCAGCTTGTACAATGAGGTAAAAACAAAGGTGGTGGACTCTCTTAGCTCAGCTGAGAGAGTCGCTTTGACATGTGATGCGTGGACATTGAGGGCCACTGAATCGTATGTAACGATCACAGCGCATCACTTAACGGATGAGTGGAAGCTGGACTCGTGTTACAAACATGAGTGATGCATGGCAGTCACACAGGAGAGAACATGACAAAGCTGTTAAAGGAGGCCGTTGCTGAATGGGGATTGGATGCTAAAGATCTAGTGATTGTCACAGACAATAAATCAGATATGACTGTAACGGCTGGACTTGCAGACATGACCCATGTCCGATGTTTTGCACACAGCCTGAATCTCGCCTCACAGAAAGCACTGAAACTACCAACAGTGGCTCGACTACTCAACAGGATCAGGCGTGTCACAACCTTTCAGACGTAGCACTACAGCAAGCAACCAGCTAAAACACAAAAAAGACCTGCTTCAGCTACCAAAACACAGACTGATCACAGACGTCATCACAAGATGGAACAGTTGTTATGACATGATAGACAGATTCATAGAACAACAACCAGCCATCTATGCAGCACTCCTTTCACCAGAAGTCAGAAGGAATGAAAAGGACCTCATCACAATGAGTGATACTGATATCACATGTGCAGCTGGAGTGCTCAAGGTACTCAAGCCAATGAAGTATGCGACCTTAGTGATGTCAGAGGAGAGCATACCCACTCTTTCCATCATTGCACCTCTTCATGCCAAGCTTGTCATGGCCACAGAAGACAGCCTGGATGATTCACAGACAGTGAAGGACATAAGGCTGCTATAGCACAAGATCTGGGGAAGAGATATGCCAATGAGAGGGAGACACTGCTCATGGCATCGGCTCTCAATCCTAAGGCCCTACACTTTCACTCTGATGCAGAGACCAAAGAGACCTACTCCAAACTGACTGATGCTGTGGTGGCTGCCATACAGAAGCAACAAAATGTAAGTAAATAAATAATTAAAAAAAATAGGGAATCTGTTTTTAATTAAGTGCATTAATGGTTACAACTGTATGTATTTGAGTAAATAAACACAAATGAAAGATTTAGTTTTAACACTTGGATAGTTGTGTATAAAAATAGAAATGAGCAGGGCAGTGTTTCCTCTTGTATTTTTTTTCAGCAGTGGGGGCAGGCTCTCTGGGGAGCCGTGGCACCACAAACAAATGACACTTGACTACAGATTTTACTTTTTCGACCTATTTATTGAATGGCCAGCTGAAAATTGCTTAAAGGCTGAATGCAAAAATAAAAAATGCTTATGCTGCCGACATATGCAGCAGAACATTCCTATAGGAGTAAAGTGGCATTATTGATCATTGCTCTTACAATGGAAATACACTGAATTTATTTATTATTTTATTTTTTATTTATTTAACAGAAATATTGACATGTATATTATGAAAAAAAATAAGAAAGGAAAAAAAGGTTCAACACTCACCATTATCAGTGTGGTAGAGCCATGAGAGGAAATGGCTATTTTTTTCAACCCATTTAGGGTCCCATCCTGATAGCCTGTGCTTCCCTTTCGGTTTTTCTCCTCTACTCTCATCTCTCTCTCTTGCACCATCACTTTGCTCCCCTGCTCCTTCATTTGGCTTTCCCCTTGCTGTACTCTGCTCTCCTTCACTTTGTTCCACTGCTCCTCCCTGTCTAATGTTACTTGTCTTATACGATTACATAAAACATTAACGTTAGATAATTTACACTCACATCTAATTACAAGTGTGGACACAATTTTTTACCTAACCATCATCATTTATGAGTCAGTAAAAGGCTAATGATACCTGACTAGTAGTGATGGGAATTCCAGCTCTTTTAAGAGAGCCGGTTCTCATGGCTCGGCTGTCATAAAAGAGCCAGCTCTTTCGGCTCCCAAGTGGCTCCTCAGATTTTTTGTTGCTTAAATTATTACCAAAATAATGTAAAACTAAACAATTTCCCCCGGGAAAATTGTGAAAGGCCCAAGGGGGCGAATGCCGAACTCTGTACATTATGATGAGATTTCATCAGAGATTTCAAATAGCAGCTAATGCTAAGCTAACATTAGCATGTCAAATAACACATAGAAAAGGTGTCAAACACCATTAGAATGCATTTAAGAATCATTTTACCCTACGTTAGCATGTTAGCATTAGCATGCTAATCATTAGCATATTAGCACAACAACCTGACATCAAAAGTCAAACCTGTATGCACCAACAAGTTCATAGGACCTCATGTTAGCATTAGCTGCTATTAGCATTGAGGCTAATGCTAACAGGCCAAGATCACTCATTACATTGCTAACATTTAAAACCCACCATTAACAGAAAATCAGCTACATAGCCGCAACTGGAGCTACATATGTGTTTTTGGGTGAGTGGCAGAGGAGTGCTCAGAGAAGTACTGAGGCTCAGAGGTTGCCACGGCAACTTGAGCTGGTTGCCCTTGACGATAGGGGCCGCCCAGGCAACAGACAGGGGGAGACAGAAACGTGGAGAAAAACAGCCATTTTCTGCCTCTGCACTACTCTCACATTCGGGCTTATCCTGAGAGAACAGTAGCTCCTATCAGAAAAAAAACACAGACCGTCATCGCTGTAAGGACTTCCTGAACACTTCGGTGTGCTTTTGGTGTTTCTACAGTCAATATTTCACAGACACTCGCGAGTTGAAAACGGGGGTCCATTCTGCTTCTCTCAGAAAATCTTTGTATTGGAGTGAATGAGGAGCAGAGACAGACGTGGCCGCACTTAGAGGCTGCTAATTCAAATTCTGTACGTCTCTCTGATTTTTTGAGCACATTGTAAGAGACAGCACAAATTTGTCAACAAACATGGAAAAAATCATGCATGTAGAGTGTAAATTGTGGCTGGGAGGAGTGTGGAAAGAGAAAAAATCAGGAGTTTTTTTCGGCTCTGCTCCACTCTAACCGATGACATCACCCACTCTAGCACGAACATTCCGTGCAATACACACCCATTGAAAGCTCAAAATTTCTCCCGATCATGGTCATTGAACAGCGATTGATCAAAAATTGTAAGACCTATCAAAATGTGGATTAACACGCCAATAGACAAGACTTGTGTCTACATTTTAAAGTTCAAACGGAGTCTCTAGGTGAAAGCATGCCTGAGCAGTAGGCAGTAGAAAAAGTGCAATTTTTGGTCAGTTTTTTGACCTCCCCCCATTCGTCGCGAAAAACTGCAATACATTTAAGAAAAGTAATAGCACGCCGATCCCGATCAAGACACCGAGCCCTGTTCGCTGCAGTGACCAGTGCTCGTGCGATTGCACCGTGGCCCTAATTATGTGTAATGTTATGTGTTATCACTAATGCACAAAACATACTTTATATCAAATTTTACTGCATTTCTTGCGGTCACTCATTTTCTCACCTTTCCAGCATTTTGTCTGTCGCGGCTCTGTGCGTGTGTGTGTGCACATGCTGGTGGAGAAAACTGACCAGCCAGAGGACCAGTCAGAGGAGTTTGATCCCACCCCTGCCCCCCAGCCCCCCATGAAGAGACCAAGGAGCTCATGTGCATTGGCCGACTTGCTTGGAGCTACGTTTGCCTCTGCCAAAGACAATGCTGCACCAAAGTGGGTGGCAATGCTTGGTAGAGGCTTTTAGCTGAGTTTCTCCCCGTCATTCTGGTATGCTACAAGTTAGGATTGGTGCTTCTTAGTGTGAGCATTGACCGTCTGAACTGCGCGCATGTCATGCTGCCCAGCAAAGTGATTTTTAATTAGTCACGGTAATACCGTATACCCTGGGAAAATGCGGGGAAGGTTTGACGGTATCAAAATTTGGATACCGCAGCCCTCGGCTAGGGGCGCAAGATGTGATCGACATGTTCGAGTGAGGCTCCGCTCCCTCTTAAAAGCTTAACAATTTAAAAACACAATTTAACGAGGAGAACTTTGAAAAGCTGGATAGCAACAGTCGGAGATGCTTTACTGAACGATGGGCAAAAGTAACAAAAACAAAGGAGCCGAAAGACAACAACAAGCTGACGACGCTAACAGTGAGGCTAACACTAGCGGCAGCCACATGGAAGCTAGCGGTGAGCACACAGACACTACGCCCCGAGTGAGACGCCAACTGCGACAGACATCATGTCTGCCATCAACCGGCTGAGTTAGAATGTCGACACAAGGTTTGACACACTCCAGATATGGCAGATGTCGAGGAGAGAGTGACTTCTAACAAGAGCGGACTGAACGAGCATGAGTCCCGAATCAAAGCCTTGGAAGACAGGTGTGCAAGATGGGAGGACACAGCCCAATCACTCGGCGAGAGACTGGATGACTTGGTCTCACGGTCCAGGAGGCAAGACATTCGCATTATTGGAATCAAAGAGGGAATGGAAAAAGGTAACCCCACAGACTTTGTTGCTAAGCTCATCCCGAAGCTGCTGGGAAAAGAAAACTTTGGCAACAAACCTGTCAAGGTTGACCGTGCCCACAGGATCCGCGGCAGGGCAGCTACAGCTGATGGCCCTCCTCACCAAATCATCGCACGGATCAATCATGATCCGGTCAAGGAGCACATCCTGAGACTCTATTCACAAAAGTTTCCCCTACAATACGAGGTTGCACGACTATACATTTTTCCGGATCTGGGTCCAGCGGTAATGAAGCAACGGCAGCGATTCGACAGCATCAGAGCCAGATGCAGAGTGTCGGAGCTGAGATGCGGCTTCAGATATCCAGTGATCTTTGTGGTGTCGGTCAGCTCAGACAGACACTCATTCAACATGCTGAGAGGTTTCTAGATGACAACAAAATACCACGACAGACGGATGCCCCAGCTAAAGACACAGGGTACAGCTGAATCCCTACACAGTCCACGTCTGACTCCAGCTACAGCGTCCCGACGCACACGGATAGTTTGTTTACATTCTGGCGGTAAGGAGAGGCGGCCGCGGGCACAGGTTATTATGGACGGTTACGAGCCTAGCAGGTTAGATCTAGGAGATGTTTGTTCTCAGAGGGGAGGGAAGGAGAGGCAGAGGGCCCCGGAGGACATTAATACATTGTTCTTTGAGGTTTGGTTCTATCTTTGTTCAGGTTTTAACGCAGCATCGCAGGTGTTCTGGTCTTTACAGCACATTTGGGTGTAAGCTATGCTTATTATATAAATATGTATGATCATTATGTCTTCAAATAACGGTGATGTTGCAAGAATTGTGAGCTGGAACGTCAGAGGCTTAAATCATCCAGTCAAGAGAGGGAAAATACTGGCACATTTGAAAAAGTTAAATGCAGATATCATTTATCTACAGGAGACACACATTAAAAATACGTCCAAACAAAAACTACGCATGGGTTGGGGATCGCAAGTATTTCAATCAAATTTCGGGACAAGACCCAGAGGAGTAACCATTATTATTAAGAAAAACATATCATTTGACCACAGATGCACGATCGGAGATCCCAATGGTAGATTCTTAATTGTATCAGGAATACTCAATGGTATTCCAGTAGCCTTGATAAATATTTATGGTCCAAACTTTAATGATCCATCATTTTTTCAAACAGTTTTGAATAGGATTCCAGATGTGGGTGACACAAACGTTATAATGGGGGGCGATTTCAACTGTATAATTGATGCCTCTTTACACAAACAGTCGCAGAAGGTATCGGTAAATAATAATAATAAATCCAATGAGGTCCTAAAAAACATAATGCAGTGCAGTCTAAACTTTTTTGATATTTGGAGGCTGCGTAATCCCGCCACCAGGGCATATTCTTTTTTTCCCCAGTACATAATTCCTACTCGAGGATCGACTTCATGTTGTTAGACTCAAAATTGATTCCCAATGTTGTAACGTCGCATTACCACAATATCTTGGTAAGTGACCATGCTCCAGTGTCCCTTGATATCAGATTTAAACACTGTAAGAGCGCTCATACCTGGAGATTTGATAACACCATCTTAAAAGATAAAAGCTTCTTGAAATATATGTCAGAAAGGTTGCCAGAAATTATAGCTACAAATGACACAGGAGATGTTGATGACTCGACATTATGGGACGCTATCGAGGCAGTGCTCAGAGGCAATGTCATTTCTTATATGGCAAATGGAAAAACGGGCAAAAAAATCAGTTGAACTGGACGAGTCTATCACTGAGTTAGAAAATTCATACCGAGTCTCGTCAGACCCCAACACCCTCTGAAACAATAATATAATACAATTCTATCCTCTCAGGTCAGTAAGCAGTTAAATAGAATCAAACAGATGCAATTTGAGATAGGTGACAAACCCCAGAATTTACTAGCACGTCAACTGAGGCACATTCAAGCTTTGCAGGCTATACACAGAATAAGATCAGATTCGGAAACTATTCTCACAGACCCTACAGAAATAAACACACATTTTATGGAATTCTATGCAAAATTATACAAGTCAAATAGCAATCATGATACTGACAGAATTAAATCATTTCTTTTCCAATTAAACCTGCCTCAACTCAGCCCTGAAGCAGTAGGTCTGCCTGATAAGGAGATTTCTATAGAAGAACTTATACAAGCAATTAAGGAATCTCCAAATAACAAAACACCTGGGCCAGATGGGTTCAGAATTTTATGTGTTTTTATAAGGAATTAGCCCCGCTCCTGCTGCATATGTTTAAACATGCTGCAGCTAAGGGCAGGTTACCTCAAACACTTTATAAACAAACATCTCACTAATTGTAAAAAAGAACAGGGATGAGTTGGAAGCCTCATCCTACAGGCCAGTGTCATTGATCCCAAATGAAACAAAACTGATTAGCAAAATCCTGGCAAACCGCTTAAAAACACATATTCATACGATTGTACATCCTGATCAAACAGGTTTTATCCCTGATAGGCATATTTATTTTAATTTAAGACGTCTATTCAACATACTCTATACTAAGCATAATACAGAAACAGTTGAAATATCAGTTGATGATCAAAAGGCCTTTGATCAGGTCGAGTGGCCGTACATGTATGAGACCTTAAATGCATTTGGATTTGGGAAGGTATTTATAGACTGGATACGGATTTTGTATGCTCATCCTACTGCAAGTGTTTTTACAAAGCAGGATGTCTCCTCTGAATTCCAACTACTCCGTGGAACTAGACAGGGAGATCCCAGCTCCCCCTACCTTTTTCGATTTGGTTGTAGAAACGCTAGCTACAAAAATACGTCAGCACCCCAGGATATCACCTGTCTCTATTAAAGGTCAAGAACACCACCTGTCGCTTTAGGCGGATGAGATATTATTGTATGTGTCTAACCCAAAAGAGTCTATTTCGTCAATCATGAAGGTATTTAACCATTTCGGCTCCCTTTCAGGCTTTCAAATTAACTGGGAAAAAAGCGAATGAATGCCAGTACATTTAAATCATAACAGTACCACGCTGAATTCTGTTCCCTTTAAAATCGCCACGGACAGGTTCACGTATCTAGGGGTGTCTGTTACCAGGAAACCTGGCCTGCTGCCCAAGGAAAATTGGAATTTAAAGATGAAACAACTGAAGCAGAATATTGAAACCTGAAAGACCCTCCCACTATCACTGGTAGGGAGAATAAATGCTATTAAAATGGTAGTTCTGCCACGTTTTTTATATATTTTCCAATCAATACCATCCTTTATTCCACAAGCATACTTCAGGAGGCTGGACTCTATAGTGATTCCTTTTCTTTGGCAAAACAAAGTAGCACGTATAAACAAAAAACACCTCTGTAAATTAAAACAAGAGGGAGGCTTCAGCCTACCAAACTTCAAATGTTTCTATAGGGCAGCACATCTAATTATTCTAGCTTTCTGGAGGAGTTCGAACCTCACTGAGGACACAACCAGTTCATCCCCTGCCTGACTTTCCTTAGAGAAAGTAGCATGTTAAGGGACCTCTCTCCTAGCCCTATTGAACAGCCCCATCAAAATTAGCAAATCAATGTACAATGGTAACTTTATGATAAACAACTCAATAAAAATTTGGAATCAGATTAAATCACATTTAAAGGCCCCAAATATGTACAGGAATACGCTGATTTGTAACAATCATACTTTCAAGCCTTCTGCTGGAGACCCAGAGCTTGCTCGATGGAGGGAGAAGGGAGTGGGGTCCCTGAGCGATTTATATCGGGGGGGCATCTGATGTCTTTTGAACAACTGAAAGCTAAGTATAACCTGCCAGTCTCGCATTTCTTCTGCTATCTGCAGATCAGAAGGCCCATGTATCAACATTATCAGACATTCCACAACACCAAGCACTTGAAAGGATAAGTAAAATCACGCCAGGTAAAGAAGGAGCAGTATCAAATCTGTATCAGATACTCTTCAATCAGATAGAAACTAGCACAGAAAAGCAAAGGTCTGAGTGGGAATCTGAACTGGGAGTGCCTCTTTGCATAGAATACTGGGATACATGTCTTTCAAATATTCATCAATGCTCAATTCATTTTAGGCATAAACTAATTCAGTTTAAAATAATACATAGATTACACTACTCAAAGCTAAAAGTTAACAAGATGTATCCTAATGTATCAGCATTGAGTGACAAATGCAAGAATCAGGTTGGAACACTCACTCATCAACTTTGGGTGTGTCCCAGTCTCCACTCATTCTGGTCTTCTATATTTGATTACTCAAAGGCATTTAAAAGGTTGTGTGAGCCCTGCCCCTTGGTGGCCATTCTGGGATCAGCGGATGACTCAACTCATTATTCTAACAGTACAAAGTCTATACAACAGTCTTTATGTTTTGGTGTCATTTTGGCTAAAAGACTTATTCTAAGAGTGGAGGTCAGATAATGTACCTTCAATTGAAATGTGGCTGAGGGAGCTCAGTGAGACCCTGTGCATGGAGAAACTTAGATATAAAAATGCAGGCAGGCGGGCAAATTTTTTTTTCTGTATTAAAGTACCTAAAGGACTCGAGTGAAGTCAATGTTACAATATGAATGACTTCTCAGGACAACTCTGTGATGATGCTGACTGTAAGCAGGTCCTTTTCCCTGTGATATGCTATTGATTCCATTTGTTAACAGATGCATAGCTTCTGTTTAGTTTTTACTGCCATCATTGTCCTGTAAACTTCCAGCTCAGGCTTGCACTTTTTTCTTGTTGTTGTTGTTGTTTTGCCACAGTACCCAAGCTGTATAAAAATCCGCTATATTGTCATATCGAATTTATTTAAGTTCGATGTTGCTGCCGTGTTTTTTTCTTTTTGCATCTTATTAGGGCCATGGTGCTATCGCACGAGCGCAGTATAACAATAGCCCCTATTGTTATACTGCGTGTTTTTTCTTATTTCTTATCTTTTCTTATCGAATTATATATCAAAACGTGCGTCTCGATCGGGATCGGTGTGCTATTACTTTTCTTAAAGCTCTTGCAGTTTTTCGCAATGTAAGTAAAAACTGCCATAAATTTCCCATAAGGAATGAATGGGAGGAGGTCAAAAAAATGACCAAACATTGCACTTTTTCTACCGCTTACTGCTCCGGTATGCTTTCACCTAGAGACTCTGTTTAAACCTTAAAATGTAGACACAAGTCTTGTCTATTGGTGTGTTAATCCACGTTTTGATAGGTCTTATAGTTTTTGATCAATTGCTGTTCAATGACCATGATCGTTTTGGGAGAAATTTTGAGCTTTCAATGGGTGTGTATTGTAGGGAATGTTTGTGCTAGAGTGGGTGATGTCATCGGTTAGAGTGGAGCAGAGCCGACAAAGATTTTCTGAGAGAAGCAGAACGGACCCCCGTTTTCAACTCCCGAGTGTCTGCGAAATATTGACTGTAGAAACACCAAAAGCACACCGAAGCGTTCAGGAAGTCCTTACAGCGATGACGGTCTGTGTTTTTTTCTGATAGGAGCTACTGTTCTCTCAGGATAAGCCCAAATGTGAGAGTAGTGCAGAGGCAGAAAATGGCTGTTTTTCTCCACGTATCTGTCTGCCCCTGTTTGTCTGCCTGGGCGGCCCCTATCGTCAAGGGCAACCAGCTCAAGTTGCCGTGGCAACCTCTGAGCCTCAGTACTTCTCTGAGCACTCCTCTGCCACACACACAAACACACACATGTAGCTCCAGCTGCAGCTATGTAGCTGATTTTCTGTTACTGGTTGGTTTGAAATGTTAGTAATGTAATGAGTGATGTTGGCCTGTTAGCATTAGCCACAATGCTAATAGCGGCTAATGCTAACATGAGGTCCTATGAACTTGTTGGTGCATACAGGTTTGACTTTTGATGTCAGGTTGTTGTGCTAATATGCTAATGATTAGCATGCTAATGCTAACATGCTAATGTAGGGTAAAATGATTCTTAAATGCATTCTTAATGGTGTTTGACATCTTTTCTATGTGTTATTTGACATGCTAATGTTGGCTTAGCATTAGCCGCTATTTGAAATCTCATCATAATGTGCGCAGTCCGGCATTCGCCCCCGTGGCCCTTTCACAATTTCCCCCGGGGGAAATTGTCTAGTTTTATTTTTGTATATTCAAAAAGTATATAAAACTATGATTGCTTTGTAAGAGACATGTATTCTGTCCAATATGCACTTGGCAATAAAAAGAATATATATAAAAAAAAATTTGGATACCGCCCAACTCTAATATACAGTGTGTATATATATATATAGTGCTGTCAATCGATTAAAATATTTAATCGCAATTAATCTCATGAATGTCATAGTTAACTCGCGATTAATCGCAAATTAATCTCACATTTTTATCTATTCTAAATGTCCCATTATCATTCTTATAAACATGGAAAAGTGGATAGGCCTGCTTTGTGCAAGTTTTTTTTATTGAAAACAACAACATGCAGTGTTTCATTTCACACTAACATTCTCACTTTGAGCAGTCATTCACATTTGAAGCAAAATCTCACATAATTTAACACTGTCAATAAACAGATGACAAAAAATAAATACTTGGTTACAAAAAAAGCCCCTTCAACAACCCTTTCTAAGGAATTAAAACAGGGTGATACAAGATAAAGTAAGAAAGTGCACATCATTGTAAACTAGGACTCAGGCTATAGTGCAGTTAAACCATGGCTTAACCTTTCCTTTCTTAAGTTTGCTTTGAACATACGAGCAGTCAGACTATAATGCTCTTCTATTTATTCACCAAAGGCTTATCAACCCAGCCTCTTATTTCTCTCCAGAAAGAATAAACGTTACTTGGCTATGGCTGCAGTAAGCTTGTTCTTAGTTGTGCTATCCACATGCCTCTGTCGAAAGCCATCCATTGTCGCCTGGTTTTGACAAGAAGGCGGCGGAGAATTCGCATTAGCCATGTGTTTGGCCATCAAGTGGTATTTCAGACTGGATGTGCTACGGCGATAACTCAGTTCACACCAACAATACACACAGATAACTTTGGTCTTGTCAGTCGACCCATCTGGCAACTTTTTGAAACTAAACTTCCCATTCACAATGTTGTTCGCATCCATTTCAGCGTTTCGCGGTTGACATCCACACAAACCGGTAGCCTACTCTTTCACAGCTAGCGAGCAGGCAAGACCAAACACGTGCGTGGGGTGTGCCAATTGTTTTGTTTCCAGTTTACAATCGTATCCTGTAGTTTTCCTATCGTTACTAGCAGTGGCCACAGCTTATAAAAAACTACAAGTTCACTACCTCACAAAGAGCGAAATCGCGCGATTAAAAAAAATGACGCTGTTAGAATTGATTTGCGTTAACGCAATATTTTTGACAGCACTAATATATTTATATACACACACACATACATACATACATACATACATACATACATACACACACACATATACATACATACACACATACACACAGTGTGAGTGTGTGTGTGTGTGTGTGTATATATATATATATATATATATATATATATATATATATATATATAAAAACATTTTCGCCCAGTTCATGAGGTGTTGCCAAGAACACTTATACACACACACACACATAAATAGATATGTACGTATGTAGAAAAAATAAGCATTGTTACCTAATCATATCTTTTATTCTGGTGTATGCTGTTTACTAGTCTCTCTTTTCTTAAATTGCCCTTGTATTCTTTGTTTGCTTATCTTATTCATATACCTGTCTTTTTGTTTGTTTGTTTGTTTTTTTTCTATGGCTCCACTTATCTTTACTTATGCTGTCATTTTGCTGCTGCAACAACCAAATTTCCCATCTGGGGATCAGTAAGAGCCTACCTTATCTCCAACGGAAGCACTAATGAGATAGTCAAACACCATCCAAAAGCCTTTCCCTGCATACCTTCATAATATCAGAACAACTGAAAAATCAACTGGGGGTTTTTCAAATGTACACTTTTTTTGTTGACAGCTATGACACTATTACTTGATGATAAAAGTAATAGTAAATAAATGTTGAAGAACAGAATGAGGCAAGGAAAGGCATGGTGCTCTCCTCTCTCGTGTTCCAGGCTCTTATATAATACTGGCTGCAGGAACAGGAAAATTCCAGCTATCTGCTTTCACATAGCCAAGGAATCCCTGGCCCTTCAAACACATGCGCGCATGCATGCATGCACGCACACGCACACATGCAACCGTGCGCTTGCACACACACACAAGCAAGCAGACATACCCACACATGCATGCACATAGGCACAGACCTGGTTTCTCGGCAACACCTCATGAACTGGATGAAACTGGTTTAGAGTGTGAGAGTTACACAAGACTGCATCTTCACATGCTGTGGAGGGGTGGGGTGGGTTTTGTGAGGGGTGCATTTCATAAAATGATGGAGAAGGGCTGAAAGAACACATTGAGTTTGAACTGGGTTAAACTGGAATGTGAACACAAAGGGGTGGCAACAACAATAAAGGCTACTGAAATGCTTAAGCTGGGAGTCTGAAATTGAGGTGGATTCCTAATGCTGTGTTTGAAGTTTCAGTGGTCCTAATCATAGATACCTCGCCATAGGAACAAATTTATACTGACTGGAGCAAGCAATATTCAAAATCTAAAAAGGGGGACAGTTTTAGGGGACTGAACCCTAAAACTGGCTGGTTGAAAAATGGACCACTACAGGTCAGATAGCAAAGACTCACCTGTGGGATTTTAGCTCTTTACTTTGAATGGACATAGTAAAAAGAGTATAGAGGGAATAGCACAGTGGTGCTAATTCTGTAGTTTCTAAAAGACAACACAACTAAACAAAATGAATGCATATCTGTACAGTAAAATAGGGCATGCTAGTTACTTGAACACTTAGCAACTACTCTTAGCTACTCTCCGAACAGGCGAATTACTGAAACAAGTCTTTACCAACATTACAATATAAAAAATACCCTTGACATTGAGCATTGAGAAGACGATAATATCAGAGAGAGAGAGAGAGAGAGAGAGAGAGAGAGAGAGAGATATGAGCAGACAAAGAATGAAGCGGAAATTTCAAAATAAAATTTCAAAACAAAGGTCTCTGAACTGTCTTAAGGTGAAGAATACACCAAATACCATAAATAAACTATTTAGTTTCTTTCAAAAACAAAGGTGTCCCCAAGGCAATGGTAGGGGAAACACTGGTTCCATTCTAAAATTAAACACAATTTACTGTAATTCATCTAATCATTTCTTATGATGCAGCATAGATTTTATTAAGTTAATGAAAATGCATTACCCTTTTCTTACCACCAGCAATGAAATGTTACACTGAAGCATGTATGATTTTAGAATTAATATGTACATCACTACTGAACACATACAATGATAACTTTTGGAATTGCATGGACTATTACAGAATATCATGAGTCCTTACTGAGTGATTGTTCAGGTGTGTATAGTTAGTCTTAATGTATTCTAAACCCCATCAATCAACCTTTGTTCACAACTGGGCAAGAGCATCCATAAAACGCTTTAAGTTATAATTCATTGTAAGTCACAACTATGATGTTTCATTACTGTTGATACAGTGCAACAAAAAGCTTTATTTTTTATGAGTGCAACCAGAAAGCATTATGAATGCACTTCAAAACCAAAAACAACCCTGGGTAAAAAAAAAATGAAATTGTTTGTATTGGCGGGAACGTGTTAGTAAGGTACCAGAGGAAGAGAGAGGACATGTAAGTAGTAAGACATCAAAAACCAAAACATTTCAAGGTGGTTTGTTACACTTCAGGATTTTACATTACAAATATAGTTTTAACTATTATATAGTCGCATCAATCGTAATCATGATTTGTAACAGTCCTCATTAAGGCTGTCAATAAATACTGTAAATTCTAATATATTTGAATTGATGAACCAGGAAGGTTATGCTGGGTTTCATTTTGTTTAATTAAGTGTGTTGTACGATAAAAAAAAACCCACACACACACACACCCACACACACACACACACACACACACACACACACACACACACACACACACACACACACACACACACACACACTCTCTCACACACACACACACACACACTCTCAGACACACAGACACACACACACACAAGCAGCAGTTTCCCTTTTGCAGTCAAAATGCTGTTGTAACATGTTTTTCATTGTATTATTAATATAGCTATAATTGACATCTTTATAATAACAGTGTGTCATGACAATGTGACAGTCTGCTTGTAGTGATGAACCTTGAAAGAATATCACCTGAATCTATGTCTCCCCTTGGTTTTGCATAGCTGAGTTTAATCTCATTCTTTCGCTGTTCAGCCCGCAACTTACTTAACTGTTTTGGTTAACTCTCACTGCTCTCATAGCTTTGTTTTTGCCTGCTGCAGGCAGCTGTTTTCAGAGAAGAACCAGGGCCCTATGATATCTGTGATGCTGAAAACATCCATGGAATTCCAGAATTTGAAAATTAAAAAGAATCAACTGTAAAACATGGAATATTGCCAAAATTACCAAAATGTGGATGTGAAATGTTTTCCTACCATTAGAGGGTTTTTTTCACAGCAAATAAGCAGAGACAAAAACTATACTACTGTGTTTTGGTGTCTGTGTATATATCCTGCAAAATAACATTAGAAGTACACTTTTTCCCAGTGAAGGTTTGGTGATTCGTTCAACAAGCTAAGGTGCAGGACAAGAACAAGAGTTCATGTTTGTGACATAGATAAGAAGTAGACTTCAGCAGGAAAGCCAATGTAGGTTCTTGTTCAAAGTCCACAGACGAAAACAAGTTCTTATGTGTGATGTATAAGGTATGTCATTGAACTTTAAAGGTTCAAGTACCCTGATTTAGTATCAGCCCTAACCGTAACCCTTTACCAGGGCATTACAAACATTCAGAAACAAAAAAAAAAAAAAAAAAAAAAACCTTCATTAGAAATGAAGTGACTACCCCAACCACATACATGAGAAATAAAATCCAACTAATACAGCACACACAAAACAGATTACCAGAACACCTGTCTAAACAGATTGTGGTGGTTCAGGAACAGAACAGTTATTTTCTTGTGTACTGTGGAAAGGTGTGGGGCTTTGTTTCCTGTGTTTCCTGTTTTGGCAGAGGGTGGGCATGGTTCTGAAGGTGGCTTGGGAGCTAGCTCCAACACAGCTGGGACTCATCACAATCAAGCACAGCATAAAGACTGTGGACTGCAGAGGACTCGTTGCCAGATTGTTTCCGCTGCTTAGTGGTATAGTTGGCTGTTTGCCCATGCTACTTGTCAGTTTAAGTGTATATTTAGTTTAGTTTCTCTCATGTGAATTACTAGTGCTTGATCTCCAGTGTCTTTCATTTTGCTGAGTTCTCCTGCACCAATCTCCAGCTCCAGCACCTCTGCCACCCCCTCCACCTATCTTGAGCCTCAAGTCCACAACCATCACCACCTAGTTTCAGCTGTGCCTCTACCACCACGTGCCCTTTACGCAACTACTCACAACACCCGAGCCCTGTGTGCTTACCCCCTATAATGTTCATTCAAAGAAATAAAAGTACCACTGAGTAGATGGTGACTTCCAAAGTCATGCCAAACTTGAATAGCATGTAATTTATATTTCGGTTTGTAGTGACTGAGCTCAAGAAATGATACATTTACATACTATAAAAGGTAAACCAGCTCATTCTAGTAGTGTCGTAATGTTTATGGCTGCTTGAATGAACGGTGCATGAATCTAAGACGCAACCTCTGTTTACCGATAATGTGTGTGTGTTCCCTGGAATGACGTGCTATGTGACAAAAATTTAGCTTGGTTGTTTTAGTTGTCCTATTTCAAAACTATCTTGCTTAACTAAAACTCTTGGATCATTGGTAAAAAAAAAATAAATAATAATAATAATAAATCATTTTTAAATAAATATTTTGTATTAACCACCCACCAATCCAGCTTTAGAACAAACCATAGCACAATTGCTGTCACTTCACAAATTTTACATGATATTGTGTCAGCTGCGGCACGGTGGCGGTGCGCGTGCCTCACAGCAAGAGGGTCACCAGTTCGATCCCCGGGTCGGGCGGGGCCTTTCTGTGCGAAGTTTGCATGTTCTTCCCGTGCATGCGTGGGTTCTCTCCGGGCACTCCGGCTTCCTCCCACAGACCAAAAACATGCTCATTAGGTTAATTGGTGACTCTAAATTGTCCCTAGGTGTGAATGTGAGAGTGAATGGTTGTGTGTGTGTTGCCCTGCAGTCGGCTGGCGACCGGCTCAGGGTGTACCCCGCCTCTCGCCCGTTGACAGCTGGGATAGGCTCCAGCCCCCCCCCAACCCTGAAAGGGATAATCGGGGGTATAGAAGATGAATGAATGAATGAATTGTGTCAGCTGTAGATAATGAAAAGCACTGCGCTGCTCTTTTGGTTGATTTATCAGAAGTATTTGATACAGTGGATTATTCCCTCCTTCTGCAAAGGCTATCAAGTATTAAGTATCAAATAATCCCCAGTTCCTATCACGTGTGGGGTTCAGTGGCCTCTCATCGAAGGGTAGACACATGCTGATCCACTCAGTGTAGCACATGTGCAGCTGCGGACATCTAAGAACATCACAGACCTGCGCAATCTCATGTGGCTGAACACCTTTTGTCTCTCGAAGAAGTTGGACACCAACAGCACGGGCCGCTGAATTAGTTGCCAAAGTCTCGATTCATTATCAGAATTAACCAGAGAAATCGCTCCACCAACTAAGAACGCTGAAGATGTTAAAAGTCAGAGTTCTGTATTCAAAATGTTACCATGGCAAAAGTACAGAAATACTATCAACAATATGTACTTGCATGTACAGTACTTAGTCTTTTAAAGTTGGAGGTCAAGTTAACTACTTAATACACTGTTGGAGAGTTTAAGCTATTTATATTTGGTGATTACATATTGTGTGTAAAATGTGAATCTGCAAAGTAACTGCTAATGTCGGGATCAAACTAAAAGAACCTAGCCCAATTTTGAGACAATTTTGTCATGGCCGAACAATTACAAGCATTATGACTGATCATGAGTGACAATCAGGCATCTATACTCATGCAGTGTAACTGGTAAAACAACCTAAGGTGCAGCGTCGGGGACACCCGACGACACCCTGACGAAAAGACTTGCATGTCAGAACTGCTTTGTCTTGACACGCTTAGTGTGACATCTCCCACAACATGTTCCTGAGCATTGACCCATCAGGTGCTCTCTCCAGAGTGTAGTTAGGTAGCCATGGCAGAGAGGAGGAGGAGGGATGCTGAAGTTGCTGCTGTCATGCGGGAGTGAAAAAACTGACAAATGTCGGCAAGAAAAAGCAGAAGCACTTTGTCAAACAGGCAAGATACTGGCTATGCTGTCATAACATTATCCCCGGTCCTACCTGCAGGAATATGCCTATCATTACTTCAGTAGCTTGCCACTAACTCTTGATCTAACTTTAAAGGTGCCTGTTTGATACAGCCAACACAGCCAAGACTGCTCCTTGTGGAATAAATAACTAGGGAAATAAAATAACTATATGTGAAACTTGTTGTACCTGTCCTAATTGTTTGTGAATGCTACCCAGTAGATGTATAAAGGGGCAGCTGTGTGTAGAGCGGTCGTCCACCTATCAGGTGGTCAGTGGTTTGATCCCTGGCCTTGGCATGCCGAAGTATCCTTTGGCAAGATACTGAACCCCAAGAACTGCCCCTGATGCTGTGCCATCAAGTGTGAATTCATATGTATGTTGCTTTGGATAAAAGTGTCTGTCAAATGACTGATTGTAATTCTAATTGTAAATAAGTTTACACCACCTCTTGCACTTGCTTTTAGTGTTATTCCACATCCACCGCTGTTTTTTTTTTTTCTTTTTTTTTTTTTGCAGTACACAAGACCACCAGCCTCCCCAATGACATCTGAACTTGTGCATGATCATGAAATAAGACATGCCATGATTGGTCAGGGTCATACAAATAGTGTTGCCACTCACCTGACCAAGTCATGGCAAGAGTTTATGGCGCTGTGATCATTAGGTCTGACATGGTGACCATTGTCAAAAGAGAAAAAAAAATCATGTAGTCTGATCCAGCCATAACAGGTAGTCAGATGAATGCAGTAAAATAGCAATGAGAATGTTATGCTGTGAAATAGATCGACTGAATTCCTCCCAGCAGAGTGCAGTAGAAGTATAAAAATGGAAATATTTCTTTAGTTCACATTGCTGCCTGTTTTATAACACCTGACAGTGCACAAGCATGGAATTGGTGATAAGCTGATACTCCTGTTAAATTCATTTTAGCTCACATGCTGTATGTGAAGCTTTTTGCTACTCATTTATTCATCAATGCACTCGACATGAATTATTGAGAGGAAGAACTGTTTAAATTGACTGATTAACAATTTCAAAAATATCTATGTTTGATAATCTCTGTCCAGCTTTGCTGTCCTTGTTTCAGGAGTAAGTCTATGAATATCTTCCTCTTCATTGTTCGTGGCAGTGGGTGTAAGCACACTGGGTCAGAGGGGTAAACTCCAGAGAATTCTGGAGCATCTTGACTTGTAACCAGTGAAATGAAATTATTAGATTACTTACTGGCTGATTTCTGTTTTCCAATGTGGATCCAGGGACCTCCAAAAGTCCTTAATTGAGCAGTACAGGGCCCTAAAAAAGCAACAATGACTTTTTAAAATGTGTATCATAATATATAATTTACAGCTATTCTCAACTTCATTTATTTCATGTTAGTAGTGTAAGGAGTAACGTCACTGACTTGGATGCAAAGGCAAAGACTGCACTTTCTTGGTGTTCCTCTGATCTTGCAATAATGATAACAGGCCTGTAGTCAATGCTCAAATTAAGAAAAATCAGGCATTAAAGACAAGTGTGTGCATTCAAATTCTTATGGCATTTAAACTTGTTCAGAGAGATATTTATCCAAGTGTTTTTCACGTTTCTACTAAACTGAAAAACTAGGTTCCGGCTAGATTTGACTGGCACACACACTGGAGATTATGGATCATTCTGGGTTGATTACCACCCCTACTAACACATTATGTTAGGTCGAGATAGATGCTTCGTCAAAAGCTTTCCTGACATGGACGCTGCAGACTGCTGCGCATCCAGCTAAACAGCACAAACACTCGCCTACGAAATGAGTGACAGTCAATGCGACATGACCGCTATCTGATCCAAACAACTCTGCAGACCCGGTTGTTCATACACAATATGCTAGCGATAGTGTTCGAGAACACATACCGTGGATCCAGCAATAGCAACAGCGATCAGCGTGTAGATCCCGGCACAACAGTACGGCAGTTAAAACAGCCGAACGGTCCTTCTGACTGTGACTGGTCTTTGCCAGCCAAGCCTGGTTCTCGAGGAGGAGGCGCTTATTCTCTCTCTCTCTCTCTCTCTCTCTCTCTCTCTCTCTCTCTCTCCCTCTCTCTCTCTCTCTCTCTCTCTCTCTCTCTCTCGCTGTCTTTTTTTTTTTTTTTTTAACACAAATCTTTATTTGCATTCAAATACAAAAATACAACACACAACATGGACAACATGGTTCATTTTTATCCTGAGCCTTTCTGGGTAGTAAAGACGAGTGACGGCAAACTGAGGCTTCCTGAGCCACTGAAGCTTCTCAGCCCATTGGTTCACTACCCGAAGCTTCATTCGGTTTTCACTAGTGACACCTGCTGTACAAAGAAATAAAACAAATTTCGCTCATCACCTGAGTGGACACTTTCTGTGGTTGTATATGATAAAACATTAATCTTTGTAACAGTTCTCTAACATGCACATGTTCATGCTCATTTGTAAAATATTTTTTTGATTACAGATAGGGTAATGGATGAGAATGCTCATTGGTTTTTATTAAGAAACAGATGTTTTTTTTAACTGTGTTGGGGCTCAGGTGATTCCTCTTCTTGGAAACAGTCTCTCCAGCCCCCTTCTTCTCCAGTAGATCCATTGTTGTGTCCAGCTGATGCCAAAGGTCATCTAATGAATGTTAAAAGAAAAAAATATATACAATGGCTCACATTACTACCAATTAATGTTAATTCTGACAAAACAAAGAAACAGACTACTTACTTTTTTTTTTTTTTCTATTAAATTCTGACTTTATTATGATGTTGGCCAAAAAACCCTGAAAAAAAGAGAGTTCAAACTGAAGAAGCCTGTGAATAATTTGGTCAGCATACCTTCTTTTTAAAGAGGAGGGGGGATCAGCTCTGGATGTATTGCAAGAAAGGAGACCAGATGTTGTTGTAATAGTTGATAATATCTTTCATGGTGGATGTAAGTTTTTCCAAATTTGAATGTTCGGTTAGTAAGTTGTACCAATGTTTTATTGATAATTTTTTTTCAGTCTTTCCAATTAAGTAAAATATTTTTTTTTTTTGGCTACAGTTATAGAGATGAGGATGAATGTTTGCAGATGTTTTGAGGTTGATAAGGAGGAGAGGTCACCAAGCAGGGCTATGGTGGGGGAGAGTGGGATGCTGAGGTTGAGGATCTTGGATAGCTCTGTCATGACTTCCGACCACAACTGTCTGACTGGGGGGCAGTTCCAGAGTGCATGGAGGTAGTTATTTGTTATAGTAGGACAGTGTGTACAAGTGTTGGTATCAGTGAGGCCCATCAGGTGCATTTTATGGGTGGTAATATGTGTTCTGTGTAATATTTTGTATTGGATTAGCTGTATGTTAGAATTGGATGACATAGTGAATGTGTTATTGCAGATTATTTGCCAGTTGACTTCTGTAGGAGTCTGAAGATCTGAAGTCCAATTGTCTGTTGGTAGTGAAGTAGTGTTGTCATGATGTGAGAAGAGGTTATAGATTTGGGAGGGTAGTTTCCCGGGTTTGAGTGAATTTATTGTCAATAGTAAAGGGGGGGGGGGGGTTACGAAAATTGTGTAGATCAATGACTTTTTTTATAATCTCTTTGAGCTGTAGGTATTGAAATTGACAGTGTGGTGGTAAGGTGTATGTCTGTTTCAGAAGGTTGAAGGTCATGAAAGAGCCATCCCTGAAAAGGTCCCCTAGGCCAGTTATTCCCTCCTTTTCCAAGTTGTAAAGATGATAGGTTTTCTGTTAATTGTGAATGTGGGGTTATGCCAGATAGGGGTGGAATTACATGGAACAAGTTGAAGGTTAAGAGTTTCGGTTGCTTTCCACCAGGTGGAGAGAGTAGTGTTTATTGTATTATATTGTTATTGTTTTGGTCTTTGAAGAGTGATTAATTTGATCTGGGTTTTTTCCCTTGCCAATAGAATGAGTTTACTGCTGAGTTCAGAGAGGAAAACCAGCCCAGGGGTGGACTGACGGGTGTCATGGCAAATAGATAACTGACTTTGGGGAGAATGTTCATTTTAACAGATGCGATATGGCCAATTAGAGATAGTGGGAGCTTATTCCATCGATTGAGATCTTCTTTGATATTTTGTAGTAGTGGTATGAAATTCAGTTTGAAAATGTCCTTTGGGTTTTTTGGGATATGGATTCCGAGATATTTGATGGATTGAATAGTTTGTCTATTTATCCCCAACATCAGCATCCCAGTCAATATGAGTAAGAGGCAGAATCTTGGATTTGGTCCAGTTTATGGAGTAGCCAGAAACCCTGCCATAACTGTCGATGAGTTTATGGACTGATGGAATGGAGGTGGAGGGGGCAGTTAAATATAGTAGTATGTCATCTGCATATAAGCTGATCTTGTGGCAGTGTGAATTTGTTTGAATACCTGAGATGTTATTGTTCTGTCTAATGGCTGAGGCGAGTGGTTCGATGAACAGTGCAAAAAGGAGTGGTGATACTGGGCATCCTTGTCTGGTACCTCTGTTTAAGGAGAAAGATTTGGATATTAGTCCATTGGTGATTACAGATGCTGAAGGTGAGTTATACGGAATTTTGATCCAGTTGGTGAAATGAGGGCAGAAGCCAAAATGGTTGAGGGAGGTGAAGAGTATGGGCCACCCTACCTTGTCAAACACCTTTTCTGCATCTAAAGTTACTGCTATGGCTGGGTATTGGATCTTGGTGTATGTTTCGTTTATGTATAATTCTATTATATTGAATAATCTTCTCGTGTTTTCTGAGGAGTGTCTTCCTTTAATGAATCCTGTCTGGTCTGGGTGTATAAGTGAAGGGATTACAGATTTTAACCTTATTGCTAAGGTCTTGCTTATGATTTTGATGTCTGTGTTTTGTAGGGGAATTAACTTAACTTGGTATTGCATTCGTTAATAAAATATCGGGGCACCACCTTCCTCAGCTAAGAAGGACTGTATAGACTAACTCCTGTAATGCTGATGTAATAATAACGAATGAACCAACAGTAAACCAGTCTGATAATCTGAAGGGTAAACTCTAGATATAGGGATCCGTTTTTACTCAGCTCAAAAGGACACCATCTGACCACGACTTAAATGAAAAAAAATAACTTATTTATTAAACAGAATTATGAATAATGTATCATGAATAGTACGACAGAGAATATAGGTGATCTGAAAAAACACAAGCAATTGCAGAGAGAAACTTACGGCCAACAATGGCAGAATGAGTTTGGCAATAGTGAGAAGTAATTAAAGGAAAAACTGGGGACGCAAATGTAGAGTTAATTTACTGAACGAACGGTTAAGAGAATTTAGGCAAATTTACAGTATCATAACCTCATGGACCAACTCTTATTCAAACCCGCTTAACATGCCTACTTGGCCAGCGATGCTCCTGTTTGATGTCTGCTCCGAGCTGACACAAAGACTCCAGGCTGTGTCCATGGCTCCGATCTGCGCGGCAGTCTGCTGGACGAATCGAGCAAACAGGTCTTAGTAATAGTTGGTGACCGTGAAACAGGACTTTAGATTACTAACAATAAGATTGAATGTCTCTTCGATAGGCGGTCGAAAAGTGCCTCCAAAATTATGATTACGTGAGTAGAATTTTACACAAAAACAAAACAAATCATGTGGCTTAATGTGGCAAGCAAAAATTAAAGTTTCACAAAGAGAAAACAAAAGAAAATATGTCTTCTGAAGAATGAACTCAGGCTACTCAGCGTGATTATGAGCAGCAACAAAAAAACAGGGCAGAACGAAGGCTAAAAAAAACTAGAATAGAAACTTAGACTGAAAAGGACAAATTAAGACTAGAAGAAGACAAACGGAAGACTAAGACAAGACTCAACTGTCCGCTGCATGCGGCAGATGGTTTTTCTTGCTCCTAGGCGTGTCTAATCACCGATAGGCTGTTGCACATGTGGGATGGTTCGTAGGCGCGCGACGTCATTTCATGTTGTAAAGCGAGGATTAATTAATGATTCGTACAGGGGCTCATCTGCTTCTCACTATGGTCAATCACATATATTTTGAATGGACAATTATCAATGGCATTTCAACATTGTTCACAACATGCGTTAGGCAATTCTTATGAGTGGCTGACAACGTTAAATGATGACTCATGATAACGGAATCATGATAACAATTTCTAATACTCATCCTAATATATATGATGACTCAAGGTATAACTAACACAAAATAAAGAAATAAAGAAGGGAAGACTATATTTGCCCAAAATGATCATCACTAAACGGTTACTTTAATAAATGTATCATGTCAAGCTTATTCAACCTAACCGTTACGAACCTCTAGATGGCAGTATGGTTCCATGATAAAAACTCAGACAAACTTGGAAGAAAAGTTAAAATCACAGCTTTGTCATTCTACAAGCTACAAACACAGAAAAAGCGTTGATATCACACAGATTTTGGGCTTGGTACTGTAAGAAAATCCAAAGTTGAATCAAACATATAGATTTGGTTATCCTGGTGTACTGGAAAACAAGGCACACAGACATACAAAACAGTTTGCTTCAGGAATGTCTAATTTACAACCCATCAGCATTATCTGATTCTGTAGGTTCCTCTGAGACCTGGCACCCCTCACCCAGACAGCTTTATTGTCCGTATCTCCCATGGGCTATCAAGAAAGCATTAGCACCTCCATGGGAAACATGGAGCAAAGAGGCAACCTTTGATGTTGAGGTGTCTGTGTCTCTTGCTCCCCTGAAAGAGTGTGGAGGAGATGTCTCTGAGCCAGACATCTTGTCTCTCTCCAAATTAACGCCATCCCTGTAACAGTTCAAATGGTCAATAGCTCTTGAAATTTGGGGTGTTTTACAACTCCATTTCTCCTGAAGGAATGCAGAGAGGGTAAGGAAAGGTCAGTTGGAGGCCAGTTCTGCTACAGTTTATTAACGATACTGGACGATAGCTGGGGCATTGTGTGGGGTTCTTGTTTGGTTTGAGAATGAGCACGATCAAGGCTGTATTCATATGATGAGGGAATTTGGAATTAAGGAGGGTTTTAAGAATCATGTTGAAGAGTAGAGGAGAGATAAGGGGCCAAAAGTATTTATAAAATTCTGCAGGGAAACCATCTATGCCTGGGGACTTGTTGTTGGGCATACGTTGTAATGCTTTTTCCAGTTCATTTATGGAGAGTAGAGTGTCCAGATAGTGTACTTGGTCGGTGGATAATTTGGGGAGGGAGACACTCCTCAGAAAAGTGTCAGCTTCTATGGATGTAGTGGTATGGTCCAGGGTGTATAGATTGGAGTAATAATTTCTAAATGTTTCATTTATTGCTGTATGATCCTGTGTTATGTTTCCAAGGGTATCTTCTACTAAGACAATGTTACTTTTTTCATTTTGTTGTTTCAACTGATTTGCTAATAGCTTGCCGGTTTTGTTGCCAAATTCAAAATGTTTATGTCGAATTTTGAGAAGTTAATTGTGTATTGTATTGTGTTTATTTGTTAAGGAGGCTGTTGAGTTCCAACTGTGTTGGTAGGCATTTAAGAGGCCAGGGTTCCCAGTCTCTTCACCTCTTGCTCTAGAAAGTGTTCTCTTGTAGACTCTTCTTTTTTCTTTTTTTGGGGAGTATGATATTATTTTTCCTCTTAAGACTGCTTTTGCTGTTTCCCAAAGTGTGCTAGCTGTTATGTCCGGGTGTCCGGTGTTATTGGTTTCAAGAAAGGATGCCCATTCTTCTTTGAAGTATGTGGTGAAATCTGGGTCCTTGAGTAAAGATATGTTGAAACGCCATCTGGGTTTGGGTTGAGGTGTAATTCCTGTTGATATTTTGAGAGATATGGGGACATGGTCTGATATCATAATACTGTGGATGTTAGGCTCTCTTACTCTATGTGTGAATGTGTTATTAACCAAAAAATAGTCAATACGACCTGTAAGTAAAATTGATGATATTTACCTGTTATTTACCTGTTACCAATTACCTGAAGAAAACTAAATTTCTTTATCTTGTTCAATACTGATGTTGAATCAAGGTATCTGTTACTAACAAATGACCCAGTCCAGCTTTCCTATTAGTATCTGCCAGACTGCTCTGTCACCTTCTGCAGTAGCTATGTTTCAGGCCAAAGCTTATTGTGGTGATCTTGTTCCTGGGAGATCTGGAGGACAGGAAAACACAATGTTAGCACAAGTGCCAGATCTCCCTCATTGCCGACCTGCATGCTTCAATCTGCTTCTAATCTGCCATCATTCTCATCTTCTCTCACCCTGCCAACCAGTAATTGGATCATCCTCATCATCCTCACCCCCAGGGACTGCACCCTACCCAGCCAGCCATCCTCTCACCTTGTTGGCTATCTCTCCCAGTGTGTGTTCTACAGCTGTTGTGGAAAAAGTCTTTGGTTGGTCCAGACTTGATCCTCCGACCTCTCCGCAACATATAACTTATAATATCTTTTATATGTAACTAATATTATCTTTAAATGTTTCTTCAGTCTCCTGCCTTATCAAATCAGAGATATCAAGAGTTCAGCAGAGTCTGGTGCAATTCTGGTTCATGAATAATACAAACAGATTCTCCTGCCTTATACACCTTTGGTGAGCACCTCTAAAGTGAGTTTCATCTGTCTCCCATAACCAGGATTTTCCACTATTATATTTTGCTTAGGGTCAATGGTTGGGCCATTGCCAAGTACCTCTTTTTGCCATCTGGACATCAGGTGATGAGTTCTATAACTGTTAGTGTCCTGGCCCAAATTAGTTCTTAAAATAAAATATACAAGCCTTAGTATAGCAGGGGCATGTTCTGCACAAGAGCATATTTCACGGGAGCATGTTTGTACCGGGACTTTCCCAAACTGGGGGCATATTAAGTACTTTCCTGAGGCCTGTCTGTTAAGCTGAGGCCTGTCTGTTTAGGAATTATACTTATTCTGATCTGAGCATAAATATTTTTATAATAATGAGCATAAATGTTATCAAAAATACACCACACAGCCCATGTGTCTGAGGAACAAGATGGGACGAACAGGAGTGGTCCAAAACTTCTGTATGGATCATGGATGACCTTACCAAACGCTCAGTATGTGAGGATACAAGATTGTAAGTCTGTCTGCAGCACAGGGCCCAACAGAGAGCATACCTTGCTCCCTTCTTCTTCACCCTCAACACTGCAGACTTCACGCAACTTCCTACGCAAAGGGTGTGATTTATAAAAATAAACTTAGCATGAGAATGTGCGCACCGGTACACCAACTTTAATGCTTGCGTATGAACATTTTGGAGACAGGGGGAACTGGCGGTGCAGATGGTAAGGTGGTGAATTGAAGCCAGATTGATCTCATACATTTAATGTCATCACATATCAGACTTATAGACCCGCGTAATCATAAACACCCAAGTCTGCAGTGTTATAGATGTGTTCCTTTAGTGAGCCGTTAGGCCTACTACTGTATGCACAATGTTCATATATCATTCTTCCATCTTCAAATGATACAGAGCAGTGGATGGCACTGATGGATTAGTATTAAATGTGACAAGGTGTGTAACAATCATTCAATTTGCTGAGTAAGTATATATATAGTGCGGTGACACCCGTGTGTAATGCTGCACAATGGATGCGCTGGCACTGCTGGAAGATCACGCAAATGGTAGGATCAGGATGGAGAGAAGTTTTAGGGACCACGGAGATTCCTTGGCCCATGATGATGACTGGCTAATAAGCCAATTTAGATTCCCTAGAGTAGTGCTCTTGGATCTATGTGCTGAACTGGGCCCAGTGTTAGATAGACCCACCCGCCAGAACCGCGCCATCCCGGTGCATATCCAGGTGCTGAACACTCTGGGGTTTCTGGCGACTGACCCCTTTCAGCGGGAATTAGCCGACAGGTAAGTGTTTGATAAGATTAATATCATATAATGTTACATTGTCTGTCTAAAGCCCCTTTTGGGTATGATATTTCAAAATTCAGATAAAATTCGGTTAAATTATGTCCTTAGGTCTGGGATATCGCAGCCATCCCTCAGCACCATAATGCCAGCCATTTTGGATGGCATTATAAAAATGACCAGTCGATACATCAGGTTTCCGTACACTGTGGATGAACAGGCCAACATTAAAAGGCAATTTGCAGCAATGTCCGGTTTCCCAAATGTAATCAGCGCAATTGTCTGCACTCACATTGCTATAAGGGCTCCAAGTGAAAATGAAATTGCTTATGTGAACCGAAAAATGTGCATTCACTCAATGTACAAATTATTTGTACCTCGGACATGATCTTGACGAATGTAGTGGCACGGTGGCCTGGGCCAACACATGACTCATTCATCCTGACGCACAGTAGTGTAGGGAGCAGACTGCAGGCAGGCGCTGCGCATGATGGCTGGCTCCTGGGTAAGTACATAAACACAATTGTATAGATTCTACCCGTTAAAGCCTGATTTTTAATTTCTCTTCTGTTATACTTTGCAGGTGACAGTGGCTACCCCCTAAAGCGCTGGCTCCTCACCCCCTTCACCAACCCGCAGAGCGCAGAGGAGATGCGCTTCAATGTGGCACACTTTCACGCGCGTTCCGTAGCGGAGAGAGTCATCAGCCTCCTCAAAGGTCGGTGGAGGTGTTTGGATGCCTCGGGGGGCAGACTGCTCTATCACCCTACAAAGGTGTGTAAAATAATAATGGCTTGTGGAGTTTTGCACAATGTGGCACTGGGGAATGCTGTTCCCCTCCCCTATCCACAACCACCTCCCCAATATGAGGAATTTCAGCAGGGAGCAAGGCTCCATGAAGGTGTCATGCGGCATTTAAATAAGACGGCAAGTATATTTCATTTTTTAACAAGATCTTTAATGGAGCTGGCAATGTCAGACATGACCTCACACATGTTGCCCATCACTGTGCATATTTGCTGGAGTTCGTCACAGACTTCATTAATGGCACTGATGGTGTCCCTTTGTGTTTGAAGGACAGCGTCTGTCAGGACCCGGCCACATCTAGGTGTGCCATGTGGTCGGGACGCACTGGTGCTGGGGACAGCCAGGCCTTCAGCCATGGTGCCAGGACACGCCGTGCCCGGAACCTCCTCGTCACCCACCACTTCCAACTCCACAGTGACTGGGGACACAAAGAAGTCTTTTATTGGAAGCCCAAGAACGGTCCCGAGAAGTCTTCAGTTCACAGTCAAAGTATTTACTGAGGTCACATATAAAGCAATACATCGCTGGTCTCAGAGTGTCAGAGTTCCCTCAGGATCTCAGCCAGAATGAGTACCAATTTCAGAAACAAGTTCACATTTATCTTCTTGGGTTTGACCAAACCCTGTACAATAATCAGATATACGTTACAGAATATAATTGCTCAGTTCCCGAGGCATGGATGTACCATATCTTTGTTCTAGACATGTGAAAAACAACCTGTATTTGTGTGTTGTGTGAGTTGCGTATCTAATGCAACAGACATCACAAACAGTGAAGAGGAGACAAGACTGTCAACAACAAGAGTGTCACCTGCCTTTTGTTATGAGAATTGGCTATCAACAGTCATGTTATCCTTACGATTCTAAGCTATGAAGGACATTCATGTAGGTTAAAAACAGGGCATCAAAACACATGAGATGACCTTAAAGGGCCTGATCATGACAATTCCCCCTTTTGACATGATTTTATCATGTCAACATAAATGATGGACGTTATATAGATATGCACGTCACAAAAATACTGAGAAAACAAAGATAAATGAAATGTTGAAGCAAAATACTACAACGATTGAAACAAAAATGCATTACTCAAACCCAATGAACACATGAAATGTAATACTAAAACTCAATGAACACATGAAATAATTTTTCATTCATTCATTCATCTTCTATACCCCTTGTATCCCTTTCGGGGTTGGGGGGGGCTGGAGCCTATCCCAGCTGTCAACAGGCGAGAGGCGGGGTACACCCTGAGCCGGTCGCCAGCCGACTGCAGGGCAACACACACACAAGCATTCACGCTCACACTCACACCTAGGGGCAATTTAGAGTCACCAATTAACCTAATGAGCATGTTTTTGGTCTGTGGGAGGAAGCCGGAGTGCCCGGAGAGAACCCACGCATGCACGGGAAGAACATGCAAACTTCACACAGAAAGGCCCCCGCCTGACCCCGGGATCGAACCGGGAACCTTCTTGCTGTGAGGCACGCGCACTACCTGCTGCGCCACCGTGCCGCATGAAATAATTTTTGAACTTGAAAAATAAATGAAATAACAAAAACATGAATAATATGATTTTTAAACTTGAAAGATAAATGAAAGGACAAAAACATGAATAATATGGTGTACCTCCAACCAGGGGACAAAGAAAATATGGCAAAAGTAATAAAAAGAGTATATCTGGTTATAATGAATACGCAATATTAATTTCTTGTCACTGTGATTGAACAGGTCTAATGCAACGTGAGTAGTTGAGAGTCCATGGCATTAAAGTCAATGCAAAAGCAGCATGGAAGAGGCCTACTTCTTGCCAGCGTCGCTCCGACAAAGGGCTGTCCCGAACTGCCATGAGTGGGTCCCAGTCAGTCTGTACCGAACTGCACCACAGTGAAACGGGAAGAACCAGAATGTCTGTAGTAGACATCCGGTGTAGGACAGATATACTTTTACACCTGGGCCGTCAGGTGTCGGTAACAGCAGAGGAGCGGCGCCTCGTGATGGCTATGCAACCCAAGTAGATGGGTGAGGCCAGCTGCAGGACTCCGATCCAACACACGTTGCACTAGTAAGGAAGTAGAAAAACATATTAAAAAAAGAGTGTTAAGAGATTAAAAAGAGTTTTGACTGTGACTGTGATAGGTTATATGTGTAACTGTGATACAAATTAAAATATGAAAATGAAATATAACAGGAAAATACATTGCAATTTAGGTGTATTTGTGTTTGGCAGCCTATATGTGAGCAAGTATGTGTAAGCTGTTCTTCACTGCATTAACAGGCAGCAAGCAATTCTTCATTGCACAAGCATGTGGAAATAAAATGTGGAAACAGTAAAACAATTGACTAATAAAACCAGTCAAATAATAATTGTGTGTTCATTGGTAAAATAAGTAAAACATAGAAATAATAGAAAAAAATGAAACAAATGGAAACCCTTTTGTGTTCAAAATAGTAAAAATTAGTAAAATATCAAAATGAATGAAATACTGAAATCGTTCAAACTTCAAAACAGTAACCTTTCAAAATGGTAAAAGATGAACTTTATTGACTGTTGAAAGAAGAAATAATGAAATAATGAAAAACATCACTGTGAGGAAGCCTCAACTCCCTCACTATTTCTGAAACCCCTGTTTTTGTTAAGTAAGGTGAACAGATACTCTCACACAATTTCTTTGTTTTCTTTATTAAATTTTAGTTCAATAAATTAATTGAGAAATACAAACTTTGTATAATTGTATGCAGCATTAGAAGCACGTTTCTTAAGAATCTATTAATCTCATGTATTAATAAAATTTTTAACTTGTCAGTGTGAGTCCTTGTGGAGGCCATCTTGTGCTGGTGTTCAAAGAGGAAGCACACCTGAAAAATAGCCCTTTTATGTGCTGTAGGAGTAGGAGGATTCTCAGATTTGATTGGTCAAAGGATGAGTGATGAAATGACAGGTAATTAAGGCAAATACTGTGTGATATTTAAATGATTTGCTTATTTTGAATGTATGGTATTTATGATAACACATTGAAGAATGAAATGAGGCTTTGTTGTATGAGCAAGCTAAGAAAGACATTGTGTATTTGTGGTTAACCTTGTCAACCCTCTTTCCTTCAGTGCTGACCTGATAGGTCAGTTTGTACTGGCAAGGTGGGCTCCTATGTTATATATGTGAGAGCACTGGGAGAGAGGGTGGACTGGTTTAAGAAGAGCAGCACCAGATATGTTCTAAGCTGAGTAATGGGAGTTAAAATGTATTGTTAAGTTTTTTGGGTTTTTTTTGTTAGAGACTGGCAATAAAAGTCTGCCTAAATTTTTCAGCATAATTCCCTGCCTGCATAATGTTTTTGCCCTCTGCACCTCACTTTGCAACAATCACAAAATGCAAAATAAGAAAAATGGAGCTCCACAAATTGATTTACATCCAATTTGGATACTTCCAGTCCCAAGATGACTTGACTTTCCACAACCCTTTCTTGACCCATAGTGTACAATAGGATGTTGGTTCTTTTGCCTTGTAGGTTCAACTTCTTCAAGAAACCGTTAGTGCAAAAGGTGGCTGTGCTTCTGGGGTCCAAGAAGGCATAGCTCTGCAGCACCTTATCTCCCTTCTTAGATTTCAACTGTACTGGAACGATAGAAAGGGTACTGTTGTTGTCTCCAGCCCCAGTGCAACCACATGCCTGAAGAGAGACAAGTGCACTACTGACAGGTGTTTCTGATGCTTTGTTCTTGTCTTTGCTGTGGACGTGCAATATAGTAGGGTGTTTTAGACTGCACTCACTACAGGTCAGACGGCTCCTTCACTCCTTACTTCAAAACACACTCTCAAAGCTTGTTCAGCCTCAAACACTTGAGCAATGGATGTAACTCTTGACAGCAGAGACAAGACTCTGAGAATGACTCCTTTGATGTTATTGGTTGTCTTGGAATCTTGTGCACTGTGGGTTTGGTTGCAGTATGGAGGGTTGCTGAAATGGTTGTTGCAAAACTGCTTCCTTTGACATTGTTCCTGGGTAGCGGTTTGCTTGCATTTACAGCCCTCAAAGTGTTTGGTCGCACATCTGAAATATCACCAAACAGCGGATGAGACAAGACTTTGACTTGCTTCTCCAGAAAGCACACCTTATCTGGGAATGTGGCTCTGTAGCCTCATTGCTCCTGTATGTCACAAGCTGTGGACCACCTCCCTTCCCGCAGCTTGTACGGCCACTCCATTAAGACATGCCTCGTGAGATGGAATGTTTAACTCCTCCATATACTGTATTCTGTCATAGCATTGCAGCAACCTCTTAAGAACAGTGCAAATTCCTGCAGCGCCTGAATGTCCTCTGCTTTAATGACAGGCCATCCAAATGCTTTGTTCATGTATACTTTCACTATCCTGTGTTTGTTGCCGAAATGTTCCTTTAAAAGACATTTTGCTGTTTGATACCCTTGTCGCGGTGTCATGTGAAGGCAGCTTCGCACTGGCTCCCTGGGCTGCCCCCTGGTGTATTGTTCCAAGAAATACAAACAGTCTTGGTAACTGCTGGTTCTCTCCTCAATGCAATGTTCAAAGATTCTCATAAAGGAGACAAACTGCAATGGGTCACCATCAAATATGATTATGTCTCTTTGTGGCAAGGTTGCTGACAGTTGTTGCACGAGCATGTTGTTGATTTCATTCTGTCTCTGCATAATTCGACAAATAGCTTCCTGGTCCACTGTGTTTTGCACTGATGCTCCGTTCTGTGCAGGTTGATGCGTGGGCATGTGTTGTTCCTGTGTAATCACTAGGGCTGGGTAAAAAAAATCGATTCAATTGATTTTAGATCAATTTCATTTAAATTTTGCAATATCAATTCAAAGGGCATGAGATTCCCCATATATAATTTAAAAGAGTTCATAAGTGATTTTCAATCTATTTTTTTTATTTTTTTTATTTGTTTATTTATTTATTTATTTATTTTCCTGTCAGCAAAATACTGATGGTAATCATGCTGATGAAGGAGCTGAGGAGATGGGGGAGGTGACTTCGCCCAAGAAGCCCAAGAAATCCAGCACCTTGGGGCAGTCACCAACAATAATGGAAAATCGACAGAAAACTCCAGCAAAGAGGGCTGAAGATGAAATCAGAAGATAGAGGGCTGAACCACCTGCTGGGCTGAATGAAAATCCTCTGACCTGGTGGAGGTCAAATGAAAGGGAGTATCGACTGTTGGCTCACCTGGCGAAGCAATACCTTTGCGTCCCAGGGACCAGTATTGCTTCAGAGAGGGTGTTTTCAACTGCAGATGATATTGTCATTGCATTCATCGCTATCTCGGGTGACTTCAACCACATCACCATGGCAACAACACTGCCCAACTTCACGCAGTATGTGAGCTGCCCCACAAGAGAGGAGAGAACCCTGGACTTGCTGTATACTAATGTCAAGGATGTTTACAGCTGCTCCCCCCTCCCCCCTCTGGGCAGGTCTGATCACAACCTTGTGCACCTCACTCCCTGTTATGTGCCTCTGGTGAAGAGTCAGCCCACGACCGCAAGGACAGTGAAGAGATGGTCAGAGGAGACATATGAGATGCTGCAGGGCTGTTTTGAGGTGACAGACTGGCAGGCACTCTGTGAGCCGCATGGGGAGGACATCGATGGGCTCACAGAGTGCATCACGGACTATCACCTTCTGTGTGGACTCTACTGTCCCAGCCAGGACTGTCCATTGTTATCCAAATAACAAGCCGTGGGTGACAAAGGACATCAAAGCTATCCTCAATGAGAAGAAGAGGGCTTTCAGAGCTGGCAACAGGGAGGAGGTGAGAACGATACAGAGGGAACTGAAGGTGAATATCAAGGAGGCTAAGGAGAAATACAGGAGGAAGCTGGAGTGGAAACTCCAGCAGAACAACTTGAGAGAGGTCTGGAGTGGTATGAGGACCATCACTGGCTTCAGGACGAACAGCAGAGGAGTTGAAGGCAGTGTTGACAGGGCCAATGAACTTAATCCCTTCTTTAATAGATTTGACACTTCAGGCCTGACTCATCCCCCCTCTGACTCCTCTGCTGTCTGTCCTGGATGACCATCATCAACCACTCCACACCTCCCCCCTCCTTCTCCTTGTGGAGGATTATTAGTACCTGGGGGTACATATTGACAATAAACTGGACTGGGCAAAGAACACTGACGCTCTCTACAGGAAGGGCCAGAGTTGTCTCTATTTTCTGAGGTGACTGAGGTCCTTCAACATCTGCTGGACTATGCTCAGGATTTTCTATGAGTCTGTGGTGGCAAGTGCTATTCTCTACGCTGTTGCGTGCTGGGGCAGCAGGCTGAGGATGGCAGATGCCAACAGACTCAACAAACTGATCCACAAGGCCATGACATTGTGGGGATGGAGTGTGACTCTCTGACGGTGGTGTCAGAGAGGAGGATGCTGACTAAGTTATGAACTATCTTGGACAATGTCTCACTCCCACTTCATGATGTGCTGGCCAGGCACAGGAGTACGTTCAGTGAGAGACTCATCCCACCAAAAGTCAGGACTGAACGACACAGGAAATCATTCCTGCCTGTGGCCATCAACCTGTACAACTCCTCCCTCTGAATGGCCCTTGGACTTCATTCATTCATTCATCTTCTATACCCCTTGTATCCCTTTCGGGGTTGGGGGGGCTGGAGCCTATCCCAGCTGTCAACGGGCGAGAGGCGGGGTACACCCTGAGCCGGTCGCCAGCCGACTGCAGGGCAACACACACACAAGCATTCACTCTCACATTCACACCTACGGGCAATTAACCAATTAACCTAATGAGCATGTTTTTGGTCTGTGGGAGGAAGCCGGAGTGCCCGGAGAGAACCCACGCATGCACGGGAAGAACATGCAAACTTCACACAGAAAGGCCCCCGCCTGACCCCGGGATCGAACCGGGAACCTTCTTGCTGTGAGGCACGCGCACTACCTGCTGCGCCACTGTGCCGCCCGCCCTTGGACTTTTCACTGCCTATTCTGACATATATTTTCCAATTTCAATTTTGCACACCAAACTTCAATTTGCACATTCAATGTTCAGTATTTATATTTTGTTTTTTGTTGTACATTTATTTTATTTTATTTTATTACATTTATTACATTTTATTGTGTGTTATATTTTGTTTCATATATATACTGTATATATTCTTAGTATAAATATTTTGGTTTCTATATTGCTTTTATATATATATTTCTTCCTCTTTTCTTTCTTTTCTAATTTCATTCTAACTCTATAATTCTATCTTGTATGGAGCACTGCTACAAAAACAATTTCCCCTCGGGGATCAATAAAGGAATCCTGAATCCTGAATCCTGAAAAAAGGAGCTGTCTAACCCTAACATGTCAATGTCCTCCTTTTCCTGCACAAGAATCTGACAATCTCTTAAGTGAGAACAAAGTCACAGTAACAGGACTTGACTTTAGACAGTTTAAGTTTATTTTTAGTTTTGTTACCATTAATATTATTTTTGCACTTTAAGAAACAATGCCTTATTACAATTTGCAGTGATGGAATGTTGCAGTTCAAGTGCACTTTCACTTGCAATTCCTTTCTAATTTCAAAATTGCACTTTTGAGACTTGAGACAGTTTTGTTTACAGTTCAAGTTTAAACTGAACAGTTCAAGTTTAAACTAAACTCCAATTTACAAGTTTGCACTTAAAACCTGTTGTTTATCGCCATTTTCATTATTTAACAGCAGATTTAATCGAATCGAATCAAATTGTGATCAATCGATTTAGGAAATTGGCCACGATACCCAGCTCTAGTAATCACTGGCCCAAGAGGTGCAGCTGTTGAAGCTGCTAAGACATTTTGAGACTGATGCTGTAGAGCAATTGTATGAGACATTCCAGTGTTTGGTCGCAACTGTGGCCTGAGAGTGATGTCCTTTGTTAGTAATGTACCAACTTGGTCTGTAGGCATGTTTGTATGTCAACTTTAGGTTGCACATCAGGTATTAGGGGAACAGGAGGCAGAGTTAAGCCTTGATCCACAGCTGTGTTGTTTCCTTTCGGCACAAATTCACTTGCCTTTGGGCTGGATTCATGTTTTGGTATTTTAAATCCTTTGCTCACATAAGAATTCATGCCATCTGAATAACTGCCAACATCATTGCCTTCCAGCACAGAAAGTCTTGCAGCAGCAATGGCTATTTGTGCATTGTCCAAACTTTTACTAAACTGCCTACTATAGCTTAATAAATTCCCCTCTGGAAGGGTAATCAGAACAAGTACAGTGGATACAACTCGAGTCTCTTTTCTTTTCTCCTTTTTTCCATTTACTGCACACACACACAATAAACAATTCACACATTAGTAGGCCTGCCTACTACAGCCACACTAGCCTACTGATGCTCTTAATCAGCCAGTTAGTTAGACATTTAGTTAGATTGTAAACCTGCAAAGCAAACACAAAAACAAAACCCAGAATTAACCAAGTTTACAATTATTCATGTGACATTAATTCTTGTTTTGATACACTAGCAATGCCAGCTTATAGTCACCTACTGACAAGGCGTGCCAGTCCTGACAATCAATTAAATGAAATGAAACTACGGCATTAGTAAACTGCGCTTTCTGATGAACTGCGCATGCTCCACCCACACAGTCTGGAGATTAGGAAATTATAATCAAACAAACCTCAAAGTAAGATGAGAGATAAGACAGTGATAATCATTACAGTAATCTGGTTTGATTAACATATATAAAATGTAAACACAAAATATACCCACTACTTAAGGTACATTTTATATATACATACAGCAATAATTTCAACTGCTGGAAAGTTCTACATGCTTCAAGCTCCAGTTGCTCCTTCTTTTTCTTCAGTTTGATTTTTTCTTGTTTTTCCTCTTGTTCCTCCAAATCATGCATCCTTTGCAGAGCAGCAACTTTCTTTTTTAAAACCGCCTTCTCTGCCTTTGCCCTTAAATGTGCAGATGAAACACTGGAAGCATGTGATCTGCAAGAGTTGCCTTTTCTACTGGACCTTTAGCTTGGCATGTTAGACACACTGCCATCAGGACTGATGTCATCAGAATTTGCATTTTTATCACCACCAGCATGTTCATTGTCATTTCCACCACAATTAGCAACAGCAGCATTTCCATCATCAATTACATTTTCATCACCATCAACCATTTTTCTTCAACCATGTTGATATCTCTTCAACAAACATCATTGCAAGACCTTTTTGCGTAAAACCATGTTTCCTGTTTTCTCTGCTCCTCCTCTGGGAGAGAAAACTAAGTGAGCAATAATCACTTAATTATTAGTAATTCGTGGATTTCAGAGGCCTTTTGACACAGTATTTTGAATCTTTTTAGGTTTTGTTGAACAACAGAGGCATTTTCCTTGGAAGCCAAGAGAGCAATGATTTGCGCCTTTAATTTGCTTGCCTCTTTAAAATTCACATTCCTTTCCTTTTGAAGGCATTCAGTCATCATCATGAGTCCTTTAACAGTAGGCCTTTTTATTCTTTTTTCCATGTTGTCACATTGCATTTCCTTAGACTCATTTTCCTCAGTAACTCAGTGTAAATCACTCATTTCAACAGATATATATTACTGCTTGGGAAGTTGTTTCAAAGGAATCAATATTGCACTTTGTTGACAGCTGTGCAGAGTGTTTGCACCTCCCGTTTGTCCAAACAACACACTCGCATCACCTGTTGAACAATGCCCCATTCTTCCACCACTTTGCAATGCAAAGTTTGCATGAATTCATTGAATGTCATCACAATCAAATCTGGACATTAATACAAGACATCATGTTCAAAGCAGAGCACTGCCGCATACTGCGCTTCGCTATTCCCAGTCAGTGATTCAATTACTTCCAGATAGACTTATGTACGAACCGGGGACCTGCGCGGATGACTGGAACTTTCCTACCTTTCAATGGATGAAGATTGATGAACCAGGGAGACAGATGAGTTTAGCTGTGCTGCGATCTGCGTTTCCAAATGCTCCAATTGTCCAGGTGAGCATGGAGGTTTTTACTTGTCCAGGTGAGATCGAAGGTTTTTTTACTTGTGTAGCGACTATCCTGGCAACCAATTAGCCACTCGGCTGGGTGCAGGATGGGTTTGTTTGTTTTTAACACGTTTAGCTGAATGGATGAAAAAATGAATAGAGGAATGAATGAATGTCCACAGCGACTTCCATGATCGGTTGAGGTTCCCATTTATTCCACCTCATTTGAAGCTGGTTTACATGGCAAAAAGTTTATGGAGCAATTGTAATCCGGCTGTTATAAAACAGTGTCTTAGGGAGCGGTAAAAAACGTGCGGTCTCCTCATCACCTATGCACTGATTGGCTGCCCAGAACACCTGGACCTAAATACTAATTGCACCCATCGTGATGCGGACCCAAACCACCAACCTAATCTGCACTGCCACCCAGTGACAACTTGAAAAACAGACAAGCAAACAGACTGAAATAAGCACACAAATAATGGCTCCTACAATGTCTACAGCTTGAATGCCTCGTTTAAGAAGGGCATGATGAAGAAGTTTGTCAAGGCAATAGTGTCATTACTAGTGATTATTGGTACATCACTCAATAGTATGGTATGAGAGGGGTTGACAGTCTGCTGCAGACTCGACTCAACAGCTTGACAAAAATCCAATACTTAAGTGAATACCTAAGTGAATACCTAACACTGTCAGCTTCACTTGTGTTTCTTGTTTCAGGTTTAATGTTTACTTTTAACGACTACCAACACGGGGGAAAAAAATGCCTGTCTGGTAAACAGGGGATCCCAGCAGTGCCTCCAAAAATGTAACCCCTTCCTGCCACTGGAAGAATAATATTAAACTGAGTTACTATTTCAATCTTACTTAACAGGATCCTGAGTGCTTAGCAGTTGATGTTGAATTGGTTAAATCCCCACTTACCAGTAGATGTAATTGTCACAGGCTAATATATATAAAAAATAATAATAACAGTGTGTGGTGCCTCCACTGTGAAATCATTTAATTCAACCACTATGAGCTGTACTTGTAATTCCCCAGAAGAAGGAAGAAGATTCAGGTTAGAAGAGTAGGCAGGCTCAGATGAAGATGCCGCAGCAGACAGGTCGGCAGGCTTGGGTGATGCAGCAGGTGAGATGCAACAGGTGGTGTTGTGGAGATTCTCTGCAGCTGCTGAAGAATGAAATAGAGACTTCTGCTGGCCGACAAGGTTTTTATTTTCTTTGCAAAGGAAAGGTTAATCATCACATGAGCAGTAGAATGAAGAAAGACCCCAAGCATGGGGAGAGCTAAACATTTATACCTGAGGAACGCCCCCTACCCAAAGGTGTGTTTTCGCACCTTTTGGTCTGCTGTAGGTATCGGTGCCGGCTCCCTAGGGAGTGGTTCACACTGGAGACATCCTGCAGGATTTTGTATGTAGATGTTAAGAGGTCTAGACATCAGAATTTAAAACACAAAAGGACCTGATATCCTTGTGAGGAAATGGGAGGCGGGGTGTCTCAAGTAGATGAAGTACAAGGAACTGAAATTACCATTACAGTGACCACGCAGGTCCAGCGGCGGAGTCCGTCCTCTCAGGCAGTGGCAACGGGCTAATTGGCATTCCCGGTCCTCCAGCAAAATCCTAGTCTCTCCCGGTCCTCAGTGAAAGCGGCAGCTGGCGTTTACAAGTGACTGTCCCTCACGAAACTACTAGTCACAAAGCTACACAACACTTTGTCACAAAGCTAGTGAGAACAAACGCAGTTAACCTAGCTGCACTCCACATCAAACTGCGAGTTAAACATGACTTTTAACTACAAAATGAAACTTGTGCCAATACTTTTAAAGTATACATGTCTACAAATATCAGTTCACCCAATATTAAACAAAGTTTATCCTGCTTTCTGTTAAATGCATACCACGTCCCAGTCCTGCCAACATGTGCTCTGCTCTCCCGCAGTTTCTTTGCCTCCCTGCTTGTTTTCTCCCACTAATCAACAAGCTGACTCCTGGCTGTATAATAGTAATAATATAATATAATAGTGCAGCTTTACAGAAAACATATTGACAGATAGTACCTCACTCAAACATCTTGAAATTACATTGGTTGTCTAAACATAACATTGCCACCACTTATAGGTTTATAGGAAAAGTAGTTTTCAATGCATATCCTCGTGAGACCCAGCCTATTCATTTATGTCCTCTGTAGTGGACAGTTGGTTTTGGTCTATATCTTTTGACTCATTTGAGATACCCTACTAAGTCCTGGTGTTCTCAACAAAATGGAGACTGCAAGAGGTCAAGTCAAATATTGTTAAGATATTGTTTTTTAACTATGGTAATATATATTTTCTTGTTTATGAACATGTCAGGAATCATGAAATTGGAGTCAGAGTTCAGTTAAACCTTTTGCTAGGAAAAATAACAGTAATGTTATGAATGTTTAATAATGTCAATTTTGTTCAGTAGTTCAACAGAAGATACAGGCCAAATGTGACCAGCCACGAGAAAAACCAGCAGCAAGTCTCGCAGGGGGCATTTTGAGTTATTTACAGATTCTGAAAGATTCTGAAAATATTTGAAGAAGATGTGGCTATTTGAATGTAGACACTTCTCAAACTATTTTAGTGAGAAATCCAGTCTGAAAGATTTTCACCTACCAGGGGAGCCAGGTAACACAGTGCTGCTCATTGAATCTCATTTACATAAGTCCAACCTCCTATTGGTCTAGCTCTCAGTGACATCTGGTATCTGTTAGCCTGCAGGACAGAAACTATTGTAGTAGTTTGAACAAATGTTATAAAATGGAAATGGAAATTCTTTTGTTACAAAAAGCCCCTGAATAAAAATGAAAAACAAGAAAGGTAATATACTTAAGAGTTAGAAGGAGCAAATGTAGATACTTATTTCTAATATTAAATAAAATAAAATAAATTCTGTCACTCTGTGCAGTGGGATGGATCAGTCTGTTGCTGAATGAGTCAAGTTAAGTCAAGTCAACTTTATTGTCAATGCTTTAATTTGCAGATTTCTGTGTTGCTGATGTCAAAAGGAGTCCCACGGCTGTATGTGTGCATTGGGACAAACAAGCACGACGAAAACAAAATCACTCGAACATACCAACGAAGACAAACATGTTGACACCACATTATCGGGACAGAGAGGAGCCGCTGCGTCCACACGCGCCGCCATCACTACTACTACTCTTCGTCGTATTCTTCATCGTCTTCATCTTCAGCCAAGGTCAACTGTAGATTAGGGATGTTCTCCAGTGTAATGCAGTCGCTCTCGTTGATTTCTTCATTTTCATCTTCTAGTTTGGATTCAGAATCAGAAGTGAAATCGTTGTTGGCATAACCAGAAGCTGCATAAATAGCCATGTGGTTCCCTTTTAACGTGCAGTTGATTGGCCAAAAAAAGAACAGAAGCACGTGAATAGCCTAAGAAAGTCAGTATGCTAATTTACTGTTGAATTGCCACACCCCCAACTAGGACAGAGAATTTCCTCTAAAGGCCCCCAATACTGTGATTTGAAACATGGAGTGGCTTCTTCATGATTTCAACTTACATATTCTACAAAAAAACGAAAATCACTAATTTTTTTAAAAAATCGATTTTTCTTTGTTTACACAACTTGCGCCAGGCCGACTTGTTGTTGGTTTTCTCGTGGTGGGTCACAAATGTTCAGTTTCATTTAAAAAATGGATTGACATTCTTGTTTTCTTGTCAGCCTATTATGATTTCATTGTGTTATTGTAAAATCGTTGTTAGTCCACTACAGTGGACATGCTGTAAAATCTAAAATAAAAATATTTTTACAAAATTCTAAATTGTGAGTTGTTGTTTTAGCTCCAAAGAGGCAGGAAATCACAATAAATAAATAAATAAATTGAAAGATACTTTTTTCCTTGGTTCTCAGGAGGATATATCTATATGTGATGAAAACACACTTTTAATTATCTTTTTTTTTTTTTTTAGGTCCCTACATACTGCAACAGAATAATTTCCCAAATTGGGGTCAATAAAGAAACATAGTCTGAAGTCTATGTCTCATCCATTTATGTTGTGAATTTTTGACATTTCGTCACTGAGTGTATGCACTGAAAGTGACCACCACTGCAGGATAGTGATACAATTCCGGCTCTCTTAAAAGAACAGTGTTCTCTTGGCTCAGCTCATTTAAAGGAGCCGGCTCTTTTGGCTCCCAAGTGGCTCCTTTTTTTTTGTTTGTTTGTTTTTTTTGTTGCTTAAATTAATCTATTACCAAAAATAATGGAAAAATATGTGTAAAATGAATTACTATGTGCAGTTGTATAAGATTTATAAACTTTTAACTATTTACATTGAAAAAACATAGAGAAGATTAGAGAATCACATTCTGCCTTTCTATTATCGATGTAATTGAAATGTATCCAAATTTTACTGCATTTCCTGCGGTCACTCATTTTCTCCAGCGTTTTGTCTCTGCAGCCTCTCTCTCTCTCTCTCTGCTGTGTCCATAACCCCCGCCCCTCCCCCTCCTTCTCGGTGCAGTCACACAGAAGCCACCACACATCATGGCATTGCGGCTTGAACAGAAAAAAAAAACAGCGGCTCCAGCTCCCACGCAGGATCTGGCTCCAGTGGTTCACTTCAAAGAGCCGGCTCTAAGAGACGTTTTGTTCACATCCGACACATCACTACCGCATGACCATGCAGAGTGAAATATTCATTTTAATGATTTCTGAGGAGATTTGGTGTGTATGACAGGTATCAATATTTACTACCCAGTACATCAGTGTTGACAGATGACTTGTAGCCTGTATAGTGATCATATAGGCATTATTATAACAGAAATATCCCAAGGTACAAGCTACAATAGGGCAAACATTGTAATGAGACAACTGAATAACCTCATCTTTGTTGTTGAAAAGGTCACAGTGCACATTATCACATTTTTTGAGGGGGGGATTTTTTTAGAAGAATCAGAGGGACAATCCCCTTTATTCGTCACACAATTACATACAAGCAATGACACGCCGTGCAAATTGGTGAAACTTGTCCTCCGCCTTTAACCCGTCCTGGTTGCTTTCCTCCACAGCAGGGGGTATTTTTATGGAGGATACCCCAGGTGAACACAGGGAGAACATGCAAACTCCACACAGAAAGGCCTTTTTCCTCGAGCAGCAGGCACTGAAGGTATGGTGGAGGACACACCACCAGTACCCACAGCGGGATTTGAACCGGGGACCTTCTTGCTGTGAGGCGACAGTGTTACCACTTGTGACACCGTGCCACATTTTATTTGTATGTTGCCTGTGTTTTATGATTTAGTGTATCTTATTCCCAGATGTTTTATTTCCTTAAATAATCCCCATACTGCTACTACTTTTAATCTCAATGTAACCCTGTTAAAAATGGATAATAAATAAATAAATAGTTTAAATATGTTCATTTCAGGTAAATCTGTGATTAAAAGTGTTAAAGAGAATATTTCATTAAGGTTAAAATAGTTTGTTTAAGAGTAGAGTTTAATGAATAAGTTTAAAAAGTTTTAAAAGGATACAAATGTGCACTGTTAAAATATTTTATTTTATTTTGAACAGTCTCGGGGTAAAGAGGAAGCACTGATTGAGAAAAGTGTTATTCTGGTAATTAATTGGTTAAGGTGTGGCAAAAACAGGAAGAGAAAGGTGTGGGTGCGATTTGTTGTTGTGAACAAAAACTTGACTAGGAGAGTGCGCAGCCGAAAAAAGAAACGAGCGTGAGTAGCTGCATGGCGGTGAAAATGTTACAGCAAGAAAAAAGACTGAGGAGTGCGGACGCTGTTGGGGAATATACATGGAGATAAACGGACAGTGAGTCTCAGAGTGAATGTTATTCAATGCAGCACCGTGTTTGAGTCTACTGGACGAGTACTTTGACAAAGAGTGTTCAACGAGCAGTGCAGCTAACGGCTTATATAGCTCACATTAGTTTATCTGACAGACTTCATCCACGTGCAGCTAAACCAGCTACTCAACTCGGTGAAGCTGTTAGCCTGCTGTGTACCGGACCTGCATGAAAGGACCTGCGGTGAGTTTCTACCAGGAGAGCGGGAGAAGTTGTCTGCATCCCATGTTTCAGCAACCCGCTGTACCACAGACGGGATGAGGAGGACGCCATTACTGCAATGAGGTGGTAACAGTTTTTTAGCGCTGTAACGCGAAGACGCCATCATTGTTTCTGGCTCCTACGCGCACAACCATCGCTCCAGGCCTGCATCACGAACACACTGGGTACCTATTTTATTTTCAGTTAGTTAAAACTGCCGGCTTTAGGTGTAGCATTTCATTATTTGGTGTTTTGATATTGAGTGCACTCTGAAAAAAAAGGTATTTGAGTACTGAGAAACTGATGATTTGAGTTAACTGATTGGTCTATTGAAAGGTACAGAGAAGTCCTTTGAACTTGCATATTATTGTTTCTTTGTTTTTTATTTTCCATTATTGAAAGAACATATTTGTGTGTTGATATTTACACCAGTAAATCTTTAAAACTTACCTTTTCAAGTCATTTGTATAGACTGAGAAACAGTGCTGTTGATGTTTATGCAGACATTTTAGAGAGTACTTTTATTTGAATTTGCAAGTGCCTTAGAGAGAGATTAACAACTTTAAGGGTATTTACAGGTAAGAAAAATAATTGAATTCTTATTTCATTTAGGTACAGTTCAAAAAAGTAAGTAATTAGTGCGTATTAGTTCACTTCATCGTGTGTTACAGTATACTTATCGTTCAGTATTAGTTAATCTTAAAGAAAGAGATTTCTAGAACATAAAGAACTTGGGGAGCGTACCTCATTAAAATAGACCGGGCGTCTAGAGGGCGCTACATCAATAATCCCATTTACTGAGGATTTATGATACTGGGGTTTTGCGGTGATGAGGGACTCAGTGTATCACAAAAGGAACTGGTTCACCAAAAGCTACACTTTGGACATCCTTGGTTGCTTACTTATGAAGTCATGCAATAATTATTTTACAGCGACTCAGTGTATCACAAAAGGAACTGGTTCACCAAGAGCTACACTTTGGACATCCTTGGTTGCTTACTTATGAAGTCATGCAATAATTATTTTACGGGGACTACAAGCTGCTTTGACAACTGTGGCCACTAGATGCTGCTGTACACTGTGAGCATATCAAATCAAAGAGTCAGCTGGGGAGCAAGAGTGTTATCATCTCCTTTTATGCTATTCTTAGTGCATCACAGGATAACTGTTTAAACAACCATGCTTGTAAACATACTGGTGAAAACGAAAAATTTCAACAGTGAATTTTAATGCAGTAAACCTTGCACATCATAAGGAATACTAATTATGTACACTTGGTCACTCCTATGTCCATAACAAGCCACAGTCTGTCTGTCACGCTGCACTGACAACATGCACACAGTGGAGAATCAATATAGAACAAAATAATAGAAAAATCAAAGATAAACATGATACAGACCGAACTTTAATAACTTAATGAGTCTCAAACCATGGCAACAGCAAGCATATGAAAATCATCTTCATCACTTTTTAGTGTCCTCTGGAAACAGTTTCCATTGTCATGTGTGCTACTTGTGACATGTCTGTGTTAGATCCTGTTTTTTGTACTTGCACCACATTTATGTATTTGCCTATATTTTGTGTATTTATAGTTCATATCTGTATTTGCAGCGTATCTTTCAAACTATTCCTTCTTTCAGCTGTATTGCTATGCAAGGACAATGTCATTTTGAAAATGTACAATTTGTTTTAATGTTCATTGTGATGCAGTTTCTTTGTCAAGTGTGTTTAAATACCAACTTATCCTACTAACGCAGCATTCTGTGCTGACACAAAAATAAATCAACAGCATTAAATAGCACATTGATGTATTCAGTGTATGGTAAACTTTTATTCAACCTTGTTTTCAATCAGACATCACAATCATGTAGGGAGACAAGCAGCTGTAGTTGACTTCCCATTCACAAAGATGAGCTATAAAACTTGTTACTTCAAAACGATTTCAACTGCAGTTGGTCACGTATGCTACATTGAGGAAATGAATCAAACACCCATTTTTAAAATTGATGAACTTTGTTAGTTTGCCTGTTTCCAAGTTGAATCTACTAAATTATGTATGCAAAATTTTAGGGACTGGGGTACAATGTTCACACTGCTCAGGTCAGGTTAAGATGAAAACAGCTCAGAATCATACTGAGCTTGGTCAAATGGAAGTGGAGTGGCGGTCACCTTCCACAGCTCCTGCAGAAATTGACAAAGTTGTATATTATGAAAACTGTACCAAATCCCACTTGACAAAGTGACAAAGGTGTGCAATCGAGACTATTCACTCACTTCACTCAAGATTTCAGTCTCCTTCCAAATCTCAAAAATCTTTCTCATTTGAGAGAACTGTGATGGAAAATCTATAAGTATGCTACATTTTAAGCCAGGTTGGAATTCATTTCAACAGGTAGCCGCAGAAATTTCACCCTCAAGTTTATGAGCCTTGCACAAGCTTGACTGGTCATTTAAGAATAATAATATAAAAAGATATCCCATTTTGGATTACTTCTCTTGGCCAAGTTTAAAAGCTGATATGACCATGAACTATCATTCTTGCTATGCCTGTCAGGTTAAACCAAACCAAGTTATTCCCTCTGTTCTGCTGCAACCAATTCCAGTGATTGGCAAACCCTCTCAACACATAATCCTAAAATGTGTCAGTTCACTCCCCAAAACAAAATCAGGACATCAGTACATTTTGACCTATGAGTGGTGGTAGGAACAAAATCAAATTGGAGGTGATGAAAATACATTTGATTTGAAAATGGAGTAGTGAAAATAGTTGTGAAATGAAAAATAGAGTGGTAAATCATCAAGTAATTTGATTAATTTAAAGCCGATTTGATTAGTCATATGATGAAAACAGCCATGTTTCATAATTTTCTCCATCTTAAGTTGTTCATTCATCATTGTACAAAATTGACATTTATCATTTAAGTATAGTGCCCTCAAGGGTGTAACAAATGAAACTGAAGAAAATGGAAGCGATGAAAATACTTACGAATGAACAGCGGAAGTGATGAAATGTATGTGATTTGAAAATAAGAGCAATAAATTGTCGAATGTATTGGGAAGAGTTTTTGGCTCTCAACTTGCAGGCCTGAGGTGCATTAAGATGCCAAAATGTAGCAAAATGTATTTATTTATATTAATTTTTTAAAAGTGATGTGCTGAACACCCTGTTGTGTTTTATTATGGCAGGGTTTACATGTTGCTGTTGACTGGGTGATACCTGACACACCCAAATCTCAAAGCCCATTGCACCACATGCTGTTCAACTCAGAAACCATTGACAAATGGTGCAACCTGTTTACAGACTGAGCGTGTCAGTGAGCTGTTATTGACATAGCAGTAGCATATCATAAACTCAGTAAGTCAGTGGCTGTGGTGTTTGACTGACACTTTGGGTGGAAGTAACAAAACTTCTATTATATACACTCAACCCCAATGCTGTTGTGAAAGCCCTTGTTAATTTTCCCATTTTTGGTTTACCAAAATCCATTCAAACAGAACAAGGTTGCATTTCAAAACTCTTTGTTCAAATCATAGCCTCTCTGTCCATAAAACACCAAATATCCAGTGCATATCATCTGCAGTCCCAAAATGCACTCAGATGTTGCCATCAAAAAGGCTTTTGCGAAACAATGCCAAGTGACTGCTGGCATGCTGAAGCTAAGAGCTAAGCATGGAAACTGCTGTTATTGGCTGCACAGAGCAGCAGATATCGCTTCATCAGCCTCCAGCTTCAAAGGACAGAGCACCTGACTGGATTAACTTTAGTTTTGATGGTAACATCCCAGCTACAGTCTTATAGTTAGTAAAACCTATTTGTGTGAGCAAACCACTTTGAGCCTGACTGCTTTTGCAATCTGTCAGTACCATGCCAGACTGGCAACAAAACTTTTCCCGAAGGAGGGATCCAACTGTCCATACCAACTGTCCATAGCAAAAGTGCAGAAGAAATAAATCTAAGTATCTAAAAAAAAAAAAAAAAACATTATGCTAAGTGTTTCTTGGGCCTATAACACTGGCGATGCTAACAGCTGAAGTAAATATTAAATGTAAGTTTTTAAAGTTGAAGTAAACTACTACAACTTTAGTTTTTGGTTAGTTAGTTGCTGTAGGATCCACAATAACATTCACGTCATTACTTTATTAGTTGAACATCTGTAAGATAAACTTAATCTTATCAACACTTTAGCATGAGAATAAAATGAGAGAAAGGGTGTAACTTAGATGTCTCCAAAGCGTTTCTTGTTGCTGATTTTAAAACACTGCACAAGAAGTACAAATTCTGGACTATGTCCTCCCCCTGCATGTTGGTGTTCTGCAGTTAAGTTACATTCACGTAATCAGGGGTTAGCAACATTAGCATGTTGTGATATGGAATGTTTAATCAAAGATGGTGGTGCGTGCGGATACAGCGGCTCCTCTCTGTCCCGATAATGTGGTGTATACATGTTTGTCTTCGTCGGTGTGTTCGGGTGATTTTATGTTTTCGCCGTGCTTGTCTGTCCCAATGCGTACATACAACCGTGGGACTCTTTTTGACATCTGCCACACAGCAATCTGCAAGTTAAACCCGGCAAACGCTAAGGAGTTACTCGGCGTACTCCGGCGGCCTGCTTTGACACCGACCCCCCACTACTACTGCACCCTCAGAGGAAGCGCCACAGGCGGTGTGAGAGGTGGCAGAAGGGGTATCCGGGCCAGGCTAGCGGCGATTCCACACAAGTTGGCTATACCATCAATCGTACTCGCCAATGTACGCTCCCTGGACAACAAACTGGACTATATACACTTTCTGAGATCGACCCAGCAGACCGTGAGACAGTGCGGTGTTTTCTTTTTTATGGAAACATGGCTCAACAACAGCATACCAGACTCCGCCATCCAGCTGGCTACTATACTACCGAGCAAGTTTTCTGCCATCCTGCTAGTTGCAGTCTACATCCCTCCCTGCTGCAACAACAATGATAGAGACAAGGCACTGAGTGAACTGTACAGTGCCATCAGTGACCAGCAGACAGTCCATCCAGAGGGGCTTCTCGTCTTGGCTGGAGATTTAAACCATGTAAATCTCAAAACAGTGTTTCCTCAGTTGTACCAACACATTGACTTTCCAGCACGGGGAACCAACACACTGGCCCTAGTTTACACAAAACTGAAAGGAGCATACAAGGCCTTACCCCTCCCCCATCTCGGTGCTTCAGACCACATCACTCTGGTGCTAATGCCAGTGTACAGGCCAAAGGTCAAAGTCACCAGACCGGTCCAGAAGCAGGTACAGGTGTGGCCAGAGGGTGCCTCATCAGCACTTCAGGACTGCTTTAACACCACAGACTGGGACATGTTTATGCAGGCAGCCACCTACAACCAACATCCAGGAGTATTCAGACACTGTTACTGCCTACATCAGCAAATGCATTGATGATGTCACGGACACCAAGACCATCACAGTACGGGCCAACCAGAAACCATGGCTGATGGGGTAAGTCCACAGGCTAATGAGAGCCCGGAACGCTGCTTTCAGAGCAGGTGATGAGGCTGGTCTGAGATCAGCAAGAGCCAACTTGTCCCGTGGCATCAGACTAGCAAAGAGGCAGTACAGCAGCAGGATAACTCGCCACTTCACTGACAGCAGAGACACAAGGAGCCTGTGGCAGGGGATACAGACCATCACGGACTATAAACCCCGACCACAGACCTGTGACAGTGACGTCGCTCTGCTGAACAGTTTAAATAACTTCTTTGGATGGTTTGAAGCTGACAACAACACCCCTGCACAGAAGACACCACCCCCTCCAGATGACCAGGTTCTGTCCCTGTCTCCAGCCAGTGTGAGGAGATCCCTCTCCAGGATCAACGCTCGCAAAGCTGCAATGTGCAGAGGAGTTCACAGATGTCCTCACATCTTCAACACCTCCCTGAGCCAAGCTGTTGTCCCCACCTGCTTCAAGAGTACCACCATCTTCCCGTTCCAAAAAAGACTTCTCCATCCTGCTTCAACAACTATCTCCCTGTGGCACTGACCCCCATCATCATGAAGTACTTCGAGTGGTCAGTCATGCACCAAATCAAATCTGTCCTCCCTCCCTCCCTGGACCTCTACCAATTTGCATATCAGGCCAACCGGTCCACTGATGATGCAATCTCCACCGCCCTCCACTCAGCTCTCACCCACCTGGACAATAAGGACTCGTACATGAGGATGCTGTTCGTAGACTTTAGCTCAGCTTTCAACACAATCATCCCCCAGCAGCTAATACAGAAACTGGACTGTCTAGGATTAACACCTCATTCTGCAACTGGTTGCTGGACTTCCTGACCGGAAGACCACAGGTAGTCCAGGTCGGCAGCAACACATCCAGCACCATCATGCAGAACACAGGGGCCCCCCAAGGATGCATGCTCAGCCCCCTCCTCTTCACCCTGCTGACCCACGACTGCACACCAACACACAACACCAACGTCTTCATCGAATTTGCAGACAACACCACTGTGGTGGGGCTGATCAGTAATGAGTCAAACAACAGGGACGAGGTGACGCAACTGGCCGCATGGTGCAGAGACAACCATCTCTCTCTCAATGTGGAAGAGATAAAGGAAATTATTGTCGACTTCCGGAGAGCCTCCACCCAGCACCTCCCACTGACCATCAACAGTGCTGCTGTGGAGAGAGTGAGCAGCACCAAGTTCCTGGGCGTGCACCTCACTGAGGACCTCTCCTGGAGCAGCAACACCTCTTCACTGGCCAGGAAAGCTCAGCAACACCTCTACCGCAGACTGAAAAGAGCCAGAGCACCAGTCGCCATCATGCACACCTTCTACCGTGGAACCACTGAGAGCATCCTGACCAGCTGCATCACTGTGTGGTACGGTGGCTGCACTGTGCCCTGCCGGAAGACGCTGCAGTGCATAGTAAAAGCAGCTGAGAGGATCATCGGTGGCCCCCTCCCTACCCTCAGGACATTTACAGCACATGCCTGGCCCGCAAAGCACTCAGCCTTGTGAGTGACTCCACCCATCCCATCCACTGCCTCTTCAGCCTCCTGCCCTCCAGAAGGAGAATGAGGAGTCTACGGGCCAGAAGCAGCAAACTGAGAGACAGCTTCATTCACCAAGCCATCAGGATGCTGAACTCCCCCCCAGCTCCCCCACCCCACCCCCCCCCCCCCCCCCCCC
>JBBMOE010000057.1:2569100-2600875 GCA_037975065.1 Chaetodon trifasciatus
CCACCCCCCCCACCCTGCCCTCTGCCTCCACAAACTCTGGACACTGACCCCCTAAATTTTCTATTACATTTTATATTTTCTATTTCATGTTTATTGCTGTTTGCAACAGGGATTTGAGAGAAACGATATTTCAATTCTGTTAATGTCCTCTATTGACAATAAAGTTGACTTGACTTGAAATGTGCTTTACATTTGTCTATAATTTGGGGGCATGCTTTTCAGTGCATTGATATGTGTATTACTGTGTCCATCACTGCTAGAATGATAAGAGCCCTGACCACAACATTAACTGTGTGTTGGATAGCTGCACCTAGGCAGTCACTAATTTACTTCGGCTTCTGCACATCTTTTGGAATCGCTCTGCAGCTTGGTAATTTGTGTTGTTACAACTGTGCTTCTTGCTTTGAAAGGTTATTGCTCACAGATTTTTCCTAAGAAAAAACTTGAAATGGACTATGAGCAACATCTTTCCTTACCAACTGGTAATGGTCGCACTGAGTGAGCACTAGTTAAAGACTGCATGAAGCTTCCGTTCCTCAGACAGACAACTATGGAATCAGATTTGTGTCAAAATAATCAAACAAAACTTCTTCAATATCAAACAAAAATAAAAATATGAGAGAGAATAAAACTCACTGAAGCAAAAAAAAAAAGTCATCTCAAAAGTAAAACTTGTAACTTGCAAACAAATTATTTGTGCAATTGAGTAAACTATTGGTCTTTTACTTTTTGTCATATCCTCTGTTTCTTTCTGACTGCTCAGACTTTTGCTCTCACCGTCAGCTTCGCAGTCACGCTGCCAGCTCTCTCGTTTGCGCTCTCTGAGTTTTTGTTTGCCATTCTGACACAAACCTCTCACGTGGGCGGGCTTTTTCAGGGGTGCGTCGCCATTGGCTAGTGAGTTTTTGAGTGACAGCTCAGTGCCTGGAAGTTGCTCAGTGCAGCACGCACGAAAAACAACACAGACGCCCTGGACGGCAGCACTGGGCATGCACTGCTTGAACTTGTTCTACATGGTGTAAGATAGCTGTCAAAAAGATGTGTCCATATTTTAATTTTCGTATTTGTAAAGTTAACAATTTGTACGTCATAAAAGTTGTTTTACACAAAATTCTGCTGTCACATACGCGAGTCTGTGAAATTGAGTTGATTTCAATTGTTTTTATATGAGTATGAATCTAAAAGCTGTGAGTGCAAAGTCTTATGAATACAGCTCATTTTTCTACGACTACGAAGTCTTCACTGTGAATACGAATTCAAGTTTACGGGTACGAGTCGAAAAGTGCTGAAATGACGTCACTGAGGTCACAGTTAAGTTGCAGGGGAAAGTAATCGATCCGCGATTCCTCCAACTGCGCATGCGCATGCCCCAGATGCAAACATGCAGGGCAGCGCCGTCAGCCCCGGAGAGACCTCACTGGCAAAGCTCTCAAGTCTCACCCATTGGGCGTGAGACACACGCATTTCAACCCATTCACATGCTCACACGCCATATCTTCTATTTCTCATGCAGAGAAATGACCAGGATAATGTCCACCAAGTTGCGCCACTATTTTTTAAAACAGTGGAACAGGAAGAGGAATTGGTGTTGTGTCGGTCGCGAACGAAACAGGGAAGGGTGTGGGTTACAGACACAGTGCACGCACACACGCACACACACTTGGACTAAGAAATGCTAAATTGAATAAATATTTTTATTTTTACCAATTTATGTGTCATTTATCAGATCAGACCCCCGTCCCCACCCCAACCCTCACTGCCGCCGCCAAAATCTCACTCTGAACTGAGCCCTGCACAGGCAACGTCAATAATAATGTGCATAGCCATTATTTATTTCATAAAATCGAACCATTTTATACAATATACATTTCTTGAACTCACATACTCATTGCTTTAGCTTGCAAGATAAAGATATTTACATGCCGATGAAGCTAGCTTAGTGCTATCGTTACTGGGATTAGAAGTGGGCCAGTGCTAATTAGTTAGCACTAAACAGCATAATATGAAACATATAATGTTACTCCCCCCCCCAAAAAAAATGCATTGTCCTCATAATTTTCGACCAAAGCATTAACAATCAAGCCAGATTTGGGATGAGATAACGTGACCAGTAATTTATGTCTCAGATTTATAATTTCACTCGTAAACCGTCCAGTGGGATGATTCATCATGTTGGGGTGTATTTCTCCATATCAACCTTCTCACTCTTTCCGTGTTAACTTTACACAAAGTTACTGGTTCACGTTAATTCATCCCAAATCTGGCTTGATTGTTAATGCTCTGGTCGAAAATTATGAATGATAGCACTCAGTAACAATAGCACTAAGCTAGCTTCATCGGCATGTAAATAGCCAATGGTGACGTACCCCTGAAAAAGCCCGCCCACGTGAGAGGTTTGTGTCAGAATGGCAAACAAAAACTCAGAGAGCGCAAACAAGAGAGCTGGCAGCGTGACTGCGAAGCTGACGGTGAGAGTAAGTCTGAGCAGTGAGAAAGAAACAGAAGATATGACAAAAAGTAAAAGACCAATAATTTACTCAATTGCACAAATAATTTGTTTGCAAGTTACAAGTTTTACTTTTGAGATGACATTTTTTTTGCTTCAGTGAGTTTTATTCTCTCTCAAATTTTTATTTTTGTTTGATATTGAGGAAGTTTTGTTTGATTATTTTGACACAAATCTGATTCCATTGACAACGTACTGCTGAGACTGCTAGATTATTCAAAGTAGCCACCATTTGCTATGATGACAGCTTTGATTCCCTGAGTGCTCACTCCTCAGACAGACAACATGCTGCTGAGGGAATGCAACTCAAGTATCCTGTTAGTATGGTATGACAACTTATCGCAAAACACTACTAACGGCTTGTGAAATCTTTTTGTGCTAACTAGATAACATTTGATGTTGAAAATAGTAGTTTTAGTAACATAAACAGCTAACAAGATGGCAGTTGGCTTTACTTTCTGTTTTATCTTCGTTTTCTATTAAACTCCTAGACACATGTACCTTGTTAGAGTTGTTTAAACACAGTTTAAGTGAAATAGCAATCCTGTAATTAGAGAAACAGTGTCACTATTTGATAAAAAAAAACACATATCTCCACTTTTGGTGATTGTATGTTTTTACTATGAATGGCTTGTGCACATTCTCTTCCATGTACTGTCAGTTCTAGGCATCTATTTGACCAATGAAAAGATGTTTTATTACATTGCCAATTTAACATGTATCTCCATTGGCTGTCAGAGGTGTAAAACAAAGCACGTATGTCCCACTCACACCTTCCTCCCTCTTCCTGTTTGGCAAAAGTTTGGAACAAGTTACTCGACAAGTTACAGCTTCGTGTTAAAGATGCCATTGTTCAGGTAAAATGTAACCATGAGATAATTGTTTGACAACTGTAGGACAACAGGGCGGCATTGGCTCAGGAGGTAGAAAGGTCGTACACCTGTCAGGAGGTCGGTGGTTCAGTCCCACATGCCAAAGTATCCTTGGGCAAGATACTGAACCCCAAAACTGCTCCTGATGCTGTGTCGGTGATCGGTATGTGAATTCATATGTGTGTTGCTTTGGATAAAAGCGTCTGCCAAATGACTAATTGTATGCTAGTTTGTACTGGTTGACATTAATTCACGTTTGTCATGTATAGTTTATTGCAACTTATTTACCACTCTGTGCTAACACGTAGCTCTCATAGCTTGCTGTTTAGCACAGGCTAATAAACACAGCTGATTTGTATTGTGGTCGACACTGGAATATTAGCTTCAATTAAACATTGAGTTGGCTGTTGTTAACTTCAGCTAACAATACCTATATATCAGATTATTTTCCATGTGCTCACTATCGCACTTTTAACTGGCAGTTTTCAAAATTATTTCGGCATCTAAGCTTGTTTCTCCAGTTTTCTCTGTTACAGGACAGATATGTCATTTCTCTACGGAGGAGCTATGTGTTTTGGTGAAAATGAAATATGATAAGGCACTTGAGGCAGAGGAAAGGGTCAGTAGTGAGGAAGGTATATGGTAAACAAGGGTTAAGTCAAACACAGAAAAGGATGCAAACTCTAGCACCAATTAATTATGTAAGCATTACATTCAGTGTATTTAATGTGTTCCGCTTTGTCTTCTCAAGATTCACTTGAAAGTGAACAGGCAGACTCTCCTTATGTCCCACATGAATCTGAAAATTAGATTAATACCATTATGTTTACCATGTTTGTATGCAACCTTTGATACAAAAATAAAACTGAATGTGCTTCACACATCTTAATTTAGTGTCTTAAATCAAAAATATTTTCAACCATTAAACTGTTTGATGCTGTATTTCACAAAGTTATGCCATTTGATTCTATGGGTGTCTTTGAAAACTCAGAGTTTAAGAAAACATAAAGGTGATACTTAAATACAGTACAAGTAAAGTAAACTAGGATTAAGTCAGCTCAAGCAAAGGATTCAATCTCATAACTAAATGTGTTCTTCTTTATCTTTTCAAGATTCTCTTGAGAGTAACCACTCTGATTCTCCTGATGTTGTTGTCCCAGATGAATCTTAAAGAGTAGACACTCTACACACACAAAGTGTGTATGATACATTTGATGTAGTATTGTTTTGGAGGAGTGACTGATGCATTTCTGCTAGTTGGCATGGTACTGTTTACTTACTGCCACACACATACTCCCTGGCACAAGCACACTGAAACTCTCTCTCTCTCTCTCTCTCTCTCTCTCTCTCTCTCTCTCTCTCTCTCTCTTCTGCNCTCTCTCTCTCTCTCTCTCTCTCTCTCTCTCTCTCTCTCTCTCTCTCACAGTGTTAGAACATATGCTGACAGAATATTTTTGTTTTTCTTTCATCAGAAGGAGGAGTTGAAGACGACTCATATGGTGAGGCTCGTCTAGGAATGCCAAGAAAGAAGGCAAATCCAGAGACCTGGAAGGGAAACATCCAGAAGAGGGGAAGAATGAGGGGTCAGTCCTACCTTGGGAGAAAGAGTGAAGAGCCAGTGTTGAAGGAGGCAAAACAAATGGGGATGCCATGCTAGTCTGCAGCCTGTAAAAAGTCCACTAAACTGCACTGCAGAGACGTAGACAACGCAAAGAGAGAGGAGATCTTTAAGTACTTCTGGGGGAAATTAGACCGGAAAGAGAGAAAAAAAAATACTGAAGTCTTTGGTTGAGGTGAGCACAGTAAAGTCGGTGGACAGGAGCAGATGTGTCCAGGAGGTCAGCTTCCATATTTTGTCACCTTGTAGTTGTAGATGGTAGAAGAATCCAATTTTGCCAACATGTTTTTTTGAAGTGGGTAGGAAGAAGAGGGGACTGTGCTGAGAAGACTGAGAGAGTGAGGGTGAAGGCAGACGAACAGGACTTCCTGAAGGCTTTCCTTCTGGACCTTCGAAAAGTGCCATCACACTACTGCAGATCCTCTACGTCAAAGATGTACCTGGAGTCCATGTTCAAGTCCATCAGTCGCCTTCACACACAGTATAAGCGTGCTTGTGCAGAACATGGCATCCAGGCGCTGTCAAGTCAATTTTTTAAAACACTTTTTACAACTTAAATCTGTCTCCTTTTCACTCAAAGAAAGACTAGTGCAATACCTGCTGTGCCTTCAAGGTTGGGAACATCAAAGCTGCCACATGGGAGGAGCACTGCATGAAAAAAGACACTGCACGAGCTATGAAGCAAAGGGACAAAGACAGAAGAACCTGGTGGCATGCATGGATCTACAGGGGCTCTTGCTCTGCCCCAAGCTGCAAGGCTCTGCCCTCTATTATAAGACCAAGCTCTGTGGCCATAATTTCACAGTTTTTAACAGGCAGCACATGATGCAACAAATTACCTGTGGCATGAGGCTGAAACTGGTCACTCTGCCAATGAGTTTGCTTCATGCATTGTGCAAAGCAAAACCCTCATATGAAGACTACATCCTTTGGAGTGATGGATGCGGTTACCAGAACCAAAACCTGCTCTTAAACAATGCTGTCCTGAAATTTGCTACTGAAAAACAGAAGCCAGTCATGCAAAAGTATCTCAGAAGGGGTCACCCGCAAATGGGGTGTGAGTCTGTGCATAGTGTGATCGAGAGAAGACTGAGGAACAGAGACATCTGCGTCTGCATCTCTAATCCGTGGAGCTCGCTCCAATCCCAGACCGTACCAGGTAAAGTATGTGGAACACAGTTTTTTCACAGACTTCAGCCAAGTGAACATCTGCAAGTCCATTCGACCAGGAAGAAAGGCTGGACATCCAACAGTGCACAACCTCAGAGCAATCAGGTATTTTAGCATAATACACATACATTCTTGCACAAATATTCCCTTTTGTTATAAAGACTGTTTAAAGAACACAGCACTGAAACATGAAACATCAGTCACATAATAGTTGGATTCTACCTCATCCACCTAGTGAAAGTTTCTTGTCTCCTTTTTCCCTCCCACTAGATACAACATGGACAGCTCTACGGAATACAAAATTCTTCACTCGGATGACTGGGAACCCCATCCATCCCCATGTCTCAGGAAGACCACAGTTTACCCACTATACACATCCAGCCAGAAAATTAAAGAGCTGAAGTTCAGACACCTTCAAGAACTGAAGAAGTGAATGCTTTAATGTGTACAGTGGCTCACTCTGTGTATATATTTACAATTACAATTGCAATCATTTGATAGACGCTTTTATCCAAAGCGATGTACATGTGAATTCAGATTTACCATTGTTCATGTTTTTCGTAAGTGTTTCTAAAAGTAGTAAAATGTGTGAAGCACTCTTAATGCTACTGTACAACTATAAAGCTAGCGAGTAGTAGTAAGTGATAGTGAGTCACTGTACACGTTAAAACATTACAGCAGCATTTGGTCATTTTAGTGTTCCTGTATTACACAGATTTGTATATTCATAAAAAGAGTTACATGATACCATTATTCTGAAAATACTGAAATTGTTTGAAGAATATTGTGAAATGAAAAGTGTGAGAAAAAGACTGAAACTGATTTTATTAAAACAAAGACAAATCTGAAATCTGTTGATAAAGACAGACAACAGACTGCTTAGCGAATGCAACTCAAGTCTCCTGTCCCTGCTTTTCCTGTAATAACAGGACCCACACCTGTCACTGGCCACACCAGCTGTGAGGCCTGTAACAGAATTTTGGAGGCACCACTGGGATCAGCAAACCCAAGTCAGACACCACAGGATCAGTCTGATGGAGCAGCAGGCAAGAAAATTGTTTTGATTACATATGCACTTGATTTAGAAGATCAGGGGTTTTCTTGCTTACTGCCTTTGAACGATATTATTACTGAGCTCCTTGCTAGTCGTGTTACTGAAGTCAGTCAGCCTATTGTAGCAGAGGATGAGGCTGTTACATGGACACCAAAGTCCCCACCTATTGTAGCACCTAAACAAAGTACTACTGTCGACACATTTTCTATTGACTCTACTGATCCATTTGCAGTTGAAAATGGGATGCTAATGGCTAACTATGAGGCTTTGGGTAGGACATTGGCTGAGTTTAAGACAGTACAACCAGCACAACACACTCCCTCCACTGTTACACAGCCATCACACTCCAGAGCTCCAAGTAGAGTGCATAGTCACACCACGACAGACCCAAAATACTGTGTGCCTGACAATATTGTCTCTCTACAAGACCTACCATTGGCTGAGTGTCAAGCTGAGTGCCAAGCTGGGTGCCCTAAGTAAAGTGGTGTCACTCACAGCAATAAAGACCACAGTGCAAACATGGCAGTGCACCCATATCAAGCCAAAGCCCAAACAAAATGCAAGCCAATATGGCTGCTCTGAGTGTGTGCAAAAAGATGCTCGCTCATGGAAACATTGCTTTGCATGTGGGGAAACAGGTCATAGAGCAGTGGGATGTCTCAAATGGGGGCAAGTGGGGAATTTCAGCCAGCCATTTGTTAATGCACACTCGCTAAGTAGCAGAAGAGAGCAGTGCCCCACAAAGGCAGAGAAGCATACTGGTGAACCTGCCCATGTCAAAGCAAACTGCATGACCCCTCACTTGTAAACAAAGACAATGAAGCTAAAGATATTACAGTATATTCTTACCTGCTGCCATTATTTCCTCATCCGCTCACTAGTGCCCTCAGTATTTTTCCAGTCTCAGTCATGCCCACCTGATCACACACCTGAGACTCATAGCAAACAGTGCACTATATAAGATGCTCTGCCACACTCACTCTTGGCCAGACTGTCATTGTTCTGATGCAAGAGTCTCCAGCTATATCTCATGGACTGATCTCCTGTTGCCGAACCTGCCTGCTTCCGACCTCGCCTGTTCTCCTGTTCCCTGGTAAATAACTTAGGCTTTTGTCCCTGACCATGAGTCTTGCTTTTCACTTCCTGGATTTTGTTTGCCTGTTTGGTCTGTCACACCAAACACTGAAAGAGACTCTCAGACTTTGTATTCAGCACATCCCAAATCTTTGCCGCCCTGTGACTGCTGAATGTTTGATTCCCTGCATGATACCAGAGACTGTACTTGTTGCTGCTAATCTGGTCCTGCCAATTTAAGATTAAAAAATGCTAAAAGTTTTATCTGTGTTGTGGTGGTTCTGCAGTTGGGACCTGAAACCCCCTTTGTGACAAAAGAAGGAGTGGCATAGCTAGTGGGGAGGAAATGTAAGATCAAGTGCTACATTAACAGCGATGTAGTTTAAGTGAAATAGTAATCCTGTTAAATGAGAGAGAGAAATTGTTGCTCGTTCAGGGATGTACTGTAAATATGCTGTATTTATTCTAAGATAGATAGATAGATAGATAGATAGATAGATAGATAGATAGATAGATAGATAGATAGATAGATACCCTTCTGGTCATTTAACATTAGAATAAATACAGCATATTTACAGTACTAACCTGTTATCACATGCAGGCAACAGTGAAGAATGGTGGAGGTTCCTTGTCCTTGGTCAGGATTAATGGTATCCTCCATGCTGAGAAATACAGGCAGATACTTATCGATCATGTAATATCATCATCAAGGCGTATGATTGGTCCCAAATTTATTATGCAGCAGGACAATGACCTCAAACATACAGCCAATGTCATTAAGAACTATCAGCGTAAAGAAGAACAAAATGTCCTGGAAGTGAGGGAATGGCCCCGACAGAGGCCTGATCTCAACATTATCAAATCTGTTTGGGATTTTCTGAAGAGACGGAATAATGCATCCACTGAAGATCTGTAGTTAGTTCTCCAAGATGTTTGGAACAACCTACCAGCCAATTCTTCCAAAAACTGTGTGCATGTGTGTCTACAATTACAATTCAATTAGTCATTTGGCAGGCGCTTTTATCCAAAGCGACATACATATGAGTTCACACACTGATGGCACAGCACCGGGGTCAGTTTTCAGGTTCAGTATCTTGCCCAAGGATACTTTGGCAAGTGGACTGCCGAGGCCAGGAATCGAACCGCCAACCTGCTGATGCTCTACCACCTGAGCCACAGCTGCCGCCTAGAAGAATTGATACTGTTTTGAAGGCAAAGGGTGGTCATACCAAATATTGATTTGATTTAGATTTCTCTTCTGTTCATTCATTGCATTTTGTTCATTGATGAAAATAAACTATTAACACTTGTATTTTGAAAGCATTCTTAGTTTGCAGCATTTTTTCACGCCTGCCTAAAACTTTTGCATAGTACTGTATTTTTCCATTTCCTGCAGATAAATGTAATTTTTTGAATATATGCTAGTGGCTTTAAAAATCTTGAATATGATTTTCTGTAGATGTAACTCAGCTTAAAGCTACATATGCTTTTTTCTTCTTCTTTTTTTGTAAAGACACCACTGCTTTGTATAAAATTAAGTCTTCCACTTCATGTACTATGCAAGCTCAGGCTATATTTAATGAAAATTGATGTCTGAATCCACCACTGTTTGTCACTTTATCCTTATCAGCTCCTACTGGGGCAACATTTTCAAATCCAGTTACTGAACATGAAAATTTAACCCAAAATTTCATGCCAGCCTTAGTATAATCAAAATTGACACAGAATGGAAAAACTGTAAAGCAATAACTTCCACTTGGTACACAATCTTTGTGATGCTTTCAGTGTGCAACTTGCATCAGGGTCATTCAATCCTGTGTGTCTACACAAAAAGTGTTCAGGCACAATGTCACTCTGATAAGTTCCATGTAGGAGCTGGATTCAGGTTTTAGATTGAGTTCTGTTTCATGTTAAGCATTAAATATTGTCTTCATTATAATGTAATGGTGAGTGTGAGCTTTTCCCTTACCAGTTGCTCTATGCGTTCATACAGAAGAAACTGTGAGAAGTTAGAAGGGAGATGCTCCACACTGAAGCTGCATCGTCCATCCACCAGGTCTTGGAGCTGGGACAGACAGTGGCTGAAGTGGTCATAGGCTTCACAGGAAACATCCGTGTGTTGCAGAGTGAAATTAATCCTTGAAAGAAATTCAGGCACAGCATGAAACCTGATTACTGCTTGAGCTTGTAACTGATCACAAGTGAAGAGTACTGACAGAGCGATCAATACACCTGAAGAGTAAAGACTTACACTTAGAATCAACTTTATTGATCCCAATTTGAGAAAGTCTTCTGTTGCAGCAGCATGTTAAACAATACACATAAACATAGAGTAAAACTAAGTGAAAAGAGTGTTCTTAAAAAATACAACTAAGTATATAAACATAGAATAGCAGCAATTTGTAAAATATAACTAACTATATAAACATCCACAGAAGAATACCATTCCAAGTCATTAAAACAATCTAAGATCCAGCTGGATGATATGTTATCACCCAGGGTAACCTCCTTTCTCATACATTAAATCTGGTCAGTGTATACTGCCCAAAGGAGGATAAACCTACATTTTTTGAAGATCTCTTCCTCACTTTATCCACTTTAAGAGGCTTTTATATTATTGGAGGAGATTTTAATTGCACTTTGAATCCAGGTTAGATGAAAGATGAAAAAGATCGCTCTACTGGCTATGATACAAAAACAAGGAAACAGCTAAAACAATACATTGTAGATATAAATCTGGTAGAAGTATGGAGGGAACATAAGCCTGACAGAGTAGAGTACTGCTTTCATTCAAGCATATGTATGTAAGTGATTTTCGCATGGGAATGAATAAAGTATCTATCTATGCAAATCTCATTCTCGCATTGATTATTTTCTTGTTTCAAGGGGAGTTTCATCAAAGATTAAAAGTTGCTGGTACGATAGCATTGTAACAAGCGACCTTGCTGCTATTTCATTAAAAATACAAATAGAGAGATTCATTCACAACCCTCCCAATTGGAGATTACAGGTGAGATGGTTACAGAAACCAGATTTCATTAGGTTTGAGGAAACTAAAATTGATTATTATTTTGAGTTAAATACAGATCTAGTGCCAGCACAAGACGGGAGGCTTTCAAGGCAGAGGGAGGAGAAATTATTAGTTATACAACCTCGACAGGAAATAAAGACAAAACAGAAATGGAATCTTTGGAAAAACAAATAAAATCATTGGAAATGAATATAAATGAAAGTGATGATTCAACAAAACAAAAAGATCTGTTGCTCTTGAGAGCTAAATACAATAAACTCTCTGCTGATAAGGCAGCCAAAAGCCTAATGTGGCTGAAACAAAAGTATTACGATCAAGAAGAAAAAGCTGGGAGTCTACCACTGACAGATTAGAGGCATGGAGACAAGATATTCAAGAGAACATAGAGGAGACTGAATGGGAAAAGGCATGCTTAAGAGCTCAAAAACAATCAATTAATACAAGAATGAAGCTATTACAATACAAGTGGTTGATGAGAACTTACATTACTCCAGTCAAACTCAACCAATGGTCCCCTAGCGTCCCTGATACTTGCATCAGATGTTTAGATGAGAGAGGCACTCTGTTTCACTGTGTATGGACTGTCCCAAATTAAAACAATACTGGAAAACAATTCTTCAAACCACATCTGACATTGTTTATGTGGAAGTCCCTTATCAAGCAAAAGTGTGTATGTTAGGTATATATATCTCCAAAATTGTATCATTAATCCAAAACAGGCAACTTTAATTGATTTTGGACTCCTGCAGGCCTGGAGGATGATTACTTTATACTGGAGAAAACTGGATATACCTTCGACACATGTATGGGTGAAAGAGATGGCATCTTGTATTGTAATGAAGAGGCTGGCTTACATAACAAGGGGAAAGGCAGGAGAATTTGAAACAGTGTGGAAACCTCTATTGGAATTTCTTAGCCGCCAAGGTGCACAGTGACTTTGAAATTAGTCTGTTGCTGAGTGCGTCTGTGTTTAGTTATGTCTAATAGTCTGTTTCTGATGTGTTTGTTTTACTTTTTGTCAAATATGTTTAGTATAATATGTCTACATACTATTTTATTTTATGTCTAATTCAAGTATTGTCATTGTTTTATTCAGTGTCTGTTTATTAGTTAAATGTGTAAAATCAAAAAAAAATATTGTTGAAGAAAAAAAGTATATAAACATAGAATAGCAGCAATTCAGACAATATAACTGAAGTATGTAAAATATATAAAATATAACTGTTAGAACCTGCTAACCTGTCTGCTCCTAGTGTTCTGTGTTTCCCTTTTCCCTAGTCTTATGTGTCTGTCTGTCTGTTACCCTGTCTGTCCCAGCTAGGTGTTTCCCTGCACCCAGCTGGCTCCGCCTCTCCAGCAGCGCACCTGGAGCACATGAGCCTGATTAGGGCTGACTACTTAAGGAAGACGCTGAGGTAGGGTGGTCACCGGATTAGCCCGATCTCTCCCATGAGATTCCAGAGCCCATGCCTTGTGAGTAATTCCAGTCATTGTCAGGAATGATTTCCTGAAAGCGGTCCTTGTGACAGCGGAGCTGGAGCACTCTATTGGAACTGTAATGGTGAAAAATCAGATGACTGTTTGTTCTTAGTTTCTGTCTTAAATTGTTATGTTTGTTTTACATCTGCGACTGTATAATTGTTCTGGTGCCTACCTTGGCCAGGACACTCTAGAAAAACAGATTTTTAATCTTGATGACACTGTTCACAACAGAAGCTGCAAAGTCCTCTTCTGTCAACAATAATTAGGCTAAGGACTGTCAGAAGGATCTCTTATGTCAATTTAATGTTCATTTTTTCATGCTAATGTGTTATAGGGCAAAAAAACATAAAATTGTGTTTGAACACATTTACCAAATATTTGACAATACAACCAAAAGGAGCAGAACACACCCTCTCTACTTTTGGCTTGAGAGGTTAAAATGATGGGGAGTGGCTGACACTTCTCCAGCCTTGTCCCGTTTGTAGATCTTGTAAAATCAGCAAATGTAATAACAACGAGTGTCAGAACTGGAAAAGCAGTAGATTCCTACTGTTCACACAGGAGTATACTGGAGAAGCAATTATAATATCCAAATTGCAAGCTACTTTAAAGTACTAAAATGAAAAATAGTATTTCATTTAGGCCTTTTCAGCAAAGTCCAAATTTCCTTTTTTCAGATCTTTTTTTTTTTTTTTGAGTACTAGCTATTTATTTGGATCAGCCAACAATTAGATTATTATAGCAGTCCTGATGGACTGTTAAGCTAATGTTGAGAAGGGATTTGGACTGGGGTGGCAGCAGCAGGACGTTGCCAGTCTGCTGCAATGTCCACGTGGAGTAGGTGGAGAACTCTGCTCTGCTGGTGCTGTCTTGGGCCTCGCTGCCTCAGCTGTCCAACTGGACCCATGGCAGGACTATGGTGGTCTGTGGCCGACTGACTTGCTTCTGCACTCGCTTACTTGGGACTAAATCCCAGTACAGCCAACAGACTGCTGCACAGGCTGCATGGCACAGAGGGTGATGATTGCTTTACTTATCTCTTTTACAGCGACATCAAAATCATCGACTGTATTTTAGACACCATCCCAACTAAGCTGCTTAAAGAAGTTTTACCCTTAATCGGCTCTTCTTTCTTCTTCTTCAATCTGTCTTTATCAACAGGCTACATACCAAAGTCCTTTAAAGTAGCTGTAATAAAACCTCTTCTGAAAAACCCTACTCATGATCCAGGGGTTTTAGCCAACTATAGATCTATATCTAACCTCCCCTTTCTCTCAAAAATTATTGAGAAAACAGTTGTGAATCAGCTGTGTGACTTTCTACAAAACAATAGTTTATTTGAGGATTTCCAGTCAGGATTTAGAGCGCATCATAGCACAGAGACACTGGTCAAAGTTACAAATGACCTTCTAATTGCATCAGACAAAGGACTTGTCTCTGTACTCGTCTTATTAGATCTAGGTGTTTCATTCGACACCACTGACGATGATATCCACTGCATGAAAAACCACATTTGACCTGTAAACCCCCGCGATGTTCTTTGATTATCTGCCATTAACAGCCAGTTTAAGGGGAACTTCGCCCGCTTGGAATATCGTCGGGAATGGACCATCTGTCAGCGGGGGGCATGGTTATTTGCACCTTCGCGAAGGTGTGAATAACTCTGATTAGCACATGAATACTACCGACGTTGATCTACTCAGGCTGGCCTGCTGGCTTCACAAACAACCACTGGATGATTCCACAGGCATTTTAAAAGGAAACCCCCATGTGATTGGATAGCAACTCCAATCACATGAGTGATTGGATGGATGGCAACTCTGCTGTTATCGGTCATCTTTGCATGACAAATATATATATATATATATATATATATGTGTGTGTGTGTGTGTGTGTGTGTGTGTGTGTGTGAATATATATGTATAATTTTATTTTATTATTTTAATGAATCATTTATTTGACGATCCACCCTCTGAAAACTACACTACCACACAGTAGAACACAAAGAACACAGCTGACAGAAACATGTTGAAAAAGGCTTTAATGAAATTGTGGCAAATAATACAACACATCAACAAGGAACAGCAAACAACCAAATAAAACCAGTGACTACTGGGGACTGGGCCACAGAGCTGGTCCCTGGTGCCTGGAAAAAGAAAGGAAATCTGCAGAGGGGTTCCCTGGCAAACTCTGTTAGCATGTAAACGAGAGGCCAAACCACATGAAAACATATGCGTTTTCCCTAAGTGTAAACATAGGCTGGGTTGGGCCATGTCGCTGGTCCATGGTGCAGGAAAAAAAGAGTCTGTCTAAGGCCTCTGGAAATGTTTCTTTGCTGCCTCTGGGTCTTACTGAGTTGGCGCCTGTTGCTTTGAAGGGGACTCAATGCGCAGCCTCTTGCGGTGTGTTGCCACATACTTTTGGTCGCTCTCCAACCGCCCTTAAAGTGTCTGGCAGAGAAGGGAGAGCGTCTGAATGCGGAATGATGGAGGCTTTACTATCCACCCAGCTTCCCCTTCCGCGGTGTCATCCTCCTCATCGGACATCATGTCAGCAGTGACCCCCTGCCAAAAATCAATTTCCTGCTGGGTGGCTAGGACATTCTTCTTGCTTCCAGCAGCTGTAAATACAGGTATTTATATAATATTAGTACTGCTAAGAAACAATAACACATGATAACATATGTGACCATGTTTGTCAAAAACAATGCAGCTAATAAATAAAATTCAGCCCATTTTTACATTGTTGTGAAAATAAAGCGGCATTCATGTAACTCTTACCCGCTTATAATTAAGACAGGCTTCAGGAAAGTAAAAACAACAGCAACAACAAGAAACAACAGAAAGGGGTTAAATTGAAAAAAAAAACTTACGTAAAAGGACTCCTCTGTCCACACCACCCATGTCTGGACTCCCACTTAAAGTGGCCATCAAATGTGACGTCACCGCTTCGTTGTGGGATGAGTTCAGTCTGTAAAACACAAAAAGTACAAACAGGTCATGCAATGTTTACATTTACTTACATTCTGCAGAATATATCCTGTGTATTTTTGTGTATTTTATTAACTTACCCCTGCTCAGGTTCATATCACCTGTCGTTTCCGTCACTGTTGTGCAGACGCCACACCTTTTCCTTTAAAATACAAAAATACATTGTAATGTTAAATGTAATGTGAACGGTTACCAAACATTGAGAACGTAGTGCAATAAGAATAATAAAGGTTTGGCGGCCTAAAAACTGCACAATGTAGTATTAAATGCTAACGTTACTTACTGCAACTTTTGGGTTATGCACCCGTCTCTTCCTCTTCTGGTCTTCTCCACAGCTGCAGTTTGGTTGGGGCTGTTCCTCCAGAGCGAGCAGTCTGGCTTTTATCTCAGCCATTTCTCTTTTTAAGTCAGCCAACAATTGCGTGATCAGCTGCATTACCTGCTGAGACAATCCACTGAAGGCGCTCAGCAGTTTCTTTTCTAAATCATTGTTTGTACTTTCTGGATATGGTCGCTCCGCAGCCAGGCCATCCACTCGTCGCAGAGGAGTGCCTTCTGGGGTGAACTGAAAGACGAAGTCTAGCCATTGTATGAACAGAGTTAAAGCTTAACATGAAAGAATCCACGGCTGAAAATGAAACTGTTTGTAAACCCTGCTGAACTTATATGCCCCTGTTTCGCGAGAAATTCAGAGAGTGTGTGACCAGGAACTCTCTAAGACGCATTATTATGAGCATAGAAAACGCTATTTTATCAATGGAGTTTGGATCAGAAAAGTTGGGGGAACTTCACAAGACCTGCAGCATTTTTCATCTGGTGTTGTGGTGACAAAATGCAAAAAATTGTGACGATGTCCAGGAACTGTAGATGCTTTAATTTTCACAATTTGATCTAGCAATTTAAGTGGAAAAAGAAAGGCTTTTGAGAGTTTGTCTGTATTCTGTAGGCACAAAACACACACACACACACACACACACACACACACACACACACACACACACACACACACACACAAAATCCCAATTTGCATTTGTATAGCTTGCAGCATTTACATTTGCATTTTAACACCTCACAGTCACAGGGGCTGAGAGGGAACTTCCACAGCAATATGCAGTGACGATGATTGACGGAAATAGTACTTTTCATGCAGTGTTCCTATTGTAGAAACTGGGAGACTTCATTTGCATTAAAGGAAGAGCACTAAGCTGGTTTAAATCCTACTTTTCAGATTGCTCTCAGTTTGTACATGTTAATGATGACTCCTCTGTGCATGCAAAAGCCAGTTACGGAGTTCTGCAGGGTTCTGTGCTTGGACCAATTTTATTCACCCTATATATGCTTCCCTTAGGGAACATTATCAGGAAACGCTCAATAAATTTTCATTACAATGCAAATGATACCTAACTATATTTATCAATAAAGCCAGAAGAAACCAATCAGTTAACTAGACTACAAGTGTGTCTTCAGGACATAAAGACCTGGATGACCTGCAATTTTCTGTTGCTAAACTTGGACAAAACTGAAGTTATAATACTAGGCCATAAACACCTTAGAAACTCACTTTCTGATGATATAGCAGTTATGGATGCATTGTGCTGGCCTCCAGTACCACTGTAAAGAATCTGGGAGTTATTTTGATCAGGATATGTCCTTTGTCCCTGCCCACTGACCCCTCTTTAGCTACACAAGATTTATATGATTTTGTTGGGTCTTATACTGATGGCACACTTGTACAGCATGATTATCTAATAATAGTCGACTCCGGCTGGAATGACATTGCGCTGCACAGGATGCTTCATCATGGTTTGAATGAACAATTACAGGATGAAATTGCCACCAAAGACACACCTCTGGATCTGGATGCCCCGGTGGATTTGCCCGTCCTTATCGACAACCGTCTGAGAGAAAAGTTGAGAACAGCTCAGTTCAGCCCTCCCTCCTGCAGGTGGAGCCACCTGCAGTACAGTCTCTTCACCGGATCCACCAGATCCTCCGTTCCTGCTGACTACCACAACCTCCAGGAAGTATTCAGCGAGGAGCGTGCGCTGTCCCCTCCTCCTCACTGACCCTATGACTGTTCCACTGACCTCCTCCCGGGCGCGCCCCTGCCCACCAGCCAGCTCTACAGCCTGTCACGTCTGGAGCTGGAGGTGATGGAGCAGTATATCAAAGACTCTCTGGTGGCTGGTATAATACACCCCTCTTCCTCGCCTCTTGGCAAGGGTTTCTTTTTTGTGAAGAAGAAAGACAAAACCCTTAGGTCATGCATTGACTTAAGGGGCTAAAATGAGATCACCGTCAAAAATAAATACCTGCTGGCTCTCAATAACTCTGCCTTTGACTCTTTACATGACGCTATCATCCTTACGAAACTCGACCTACTTATTGTCTACCACCTGGTTCGCATAAGGGAGGGGGATGAATGGAAGACTGCTTTGAACACACCCATTGGCCACTGAGTACCTGGTGATGCCCTTTTGGCTCACCAACACTCCTGCAGTGTTTCAGGCACTGATTAATGATGTCCTTAGGGACTTTCTAAATCAGTTCATCTTTGTGTACTTCTCTAGACGAACATCACAACCATGTCAACAGGTGCTCTCCTGCCTGCTAGAGAACTGGCTGTTTGTCAAAGCGGAGAAATGTGACTTTCATACTAACACCATCTCTTTTCTGGGGTTTGTTATTCAGAAGGGCAGCCTAAAGGCCGATACCAAAAAGATCAGAGCAGTGTGGCTGGCCCCAGAGACCCGAAAGGAGCTTCAGCATTTTCTCAGATTCGCTAACTTCTATCGTAGGTTTGTCTAGGACTATAGTAAAATAGCTGTCCCATTACCCAAGGTGACTTCTTCCAAAGTGAAGTTTAGCTGGTCAATGGAGGCTGATATGGCCTTTAAGAAACTCAAGGGGCTGTTTACATCAGCTCCCATTCTGGTTCAACCTAACCCAGCCAAACCATTCATAGTGGAGGTGGATGCGTAGGGGTAGGAGCTGTACTTTCCCAGTATGCGGATCATCATTCAAGCATTCAAGCTTTCTCTTGGGAGATTGAGGGAGTGATTAGAGAGGTCCAGCAGCATCACCCGGATCCAGGTAATGGATCCAAGGACAGACTGTTCGTACCACACACTATTTGTTCACAGGTGCTGAACTGGACCCAAACCACCTTGCCTGCCATCCTCGAGCCAACCAAACCATCTCGCTGCTTAGGTGGCACTTCTGGTGACCATCACTAGAGGCTGATGCTCATGAGTATGTTGCTGCCTGTACCACCTGCGCTCACACCAAGGCCTCTCATAAAGCACTGGCCGGTCTCCTCCTACCACTGCCCATACCTGGGAGAGCCCTGGGAGACCCTGGTCTCATATTGCGGTCAACAACCCAAGGCAAAGCCATCCTCCTCACTGTAGTTGATCGTTTCTCTAAAGCTGGTCACTTTGTCCCTCTACATAAGCTGCCCTTGGCTCTGGAAAAGGCTGAACTTATCACACTCCATGTCATCAGACTACATGGTATTCCCCATGATATTGTCTCTGACCTAGGGCCCCAGTTCGTCTCTCAGGTATGGAAAGCATTTGCCAAAGCTTTGGGGGCAACAGTCAGCCTTACTTCCAGTTTTCATCCCACAGGCAGACAGAAAGGGCAAACCATAATTTGGAAACAGCGCCACGGTGCCTATGTACTGACAACCCATTGGAGTGGAGCTCTCTCCTTCCATTGGTCGAATACTGAGATCACCGCTCCATTGGTGGCCAAGCATGTAAAGAAGATTAAGGACATCTGGGCTATGGCCACCAGGGCTCTCGGATGCAGCCAGGGAGTCAAACAACGCTCCGCCGATCGTCACAGAACCCGTCCTTCTCTACAAACCAGGTCAGTCAGTTTGGCTTTCCACAAAGAATATTCCGCTACGCACTGAGTAATGCAAACTGTCTCCTAGGTTTATTGGGCCATTTCCTGTCCTGAAAGTCATTAACCTTCAGGCGGTAACTTTAAAGTTACCTGACACTATGAGAATCCACCCAAAATTTCATGTGTCTCAAGCCTGAAGCCCGTCTCCTGTAGTCCTACATAGTAGTCATACATATTCATTCGATGGCTAGGCCACCACCAGCTCATTACAAGCTTTTCACCGTTCCCACGAACACTCACACACCAATGACAGCATCAGGAGCAATTTGGGGTTCAATATCTTGCCCAAGGATACTTTGACAAGTAGAGGCCAGGGATTGAACTACTGACCTTGTGATAAGTGCACGACCGCTCTACCTCCTGAGTCACAGCCGCCCCACAGTCAGTGAAGTCTCCTCCTGTCAGCAGTTGAGATGATGCTGACCCAGCAGTTTACTCCACAGAAGATGGCTGGTACGACCACAGAGTCAAAAACATCCTCAAGAGTGTCCCCTGCACTCCTCAGTAGATACAGCATAATCTTTCTTATGTGGTACATTTGTATTGTCAGTCCAGTGGGGGTGGGTTCTAGCACATCATCGTGAGATAATGTGGCTGAATGCTAACAGCTAGAAGCTCTATGTCTCCTGTGCAGCGCTGCTCCACAATACTGATGTGCCCTGGGTTACACCATCTGTTGTTCACATACATCGCTATGCTCCCACCCTTCCTCTTACCGCTCTCCTGTCCACTCTCATCAGTTGAAAATTGTCCATGGTAATATGCAAGTCTGGCATGAGTTCATTTCGCCTCTGTGAAGCACCTAAAACTACACTCCTGATACTCACTTTGCAGTATGGTTAGCGCCATTAGCTCATCCACCTTGTTAGGGAGAGATTTTAAATTCCTCATAATAAGAGATGGTATGGATCAGTGGTTCCCAACCTGGATTTCACATTCCTCATAATAAGAGATAGTATGAATCAGTGGTTCCCACCCCCTATGATCTCTGGCGCCCCCAGAGATCATAGGGGGTGCGCACAATTTTGTCAGCGCTGAGGTTGTGAGGTTACCAAAATTCTATTTGTGCACATTAAATTTATAAAATCCCAATAACACACCCCATTGGATAATCAAAACTCTGTATAATCCAAATTAAAACATATTTTTGGTCCATATTTAAATTATTCAGCTATTTATTTTCTCTGACCCCTGAATTTGCGTAAGCAACCTTCAGGTCAGCTAGCGGGCTAGGCTAGGCTACACCTGGGTTGCCCATTTAATAAGAGATTTTTTTGCCCAGCTGTGTGAGGATGAAACGCATCAAACACTGATGCTACACACGGAGGTGCGTGGACAAGTGCTTGTGCGTTTTATGGAACTGCTAGAAAAAAATCAAGGAATTCTTGCAAGATCACAATCGACCACTTGTAAACAGCTGACTGATGTGTTTTGGATCAAAACAGCATAACTAGGGGACACGTTCACAGTCTACAATGAGACGAGCAAGGGGATGCAGGGACCTGAATCAAACGTCATGCAGTGCAAAAATGCCCTGTACGCTTTTGTGCGCAACCTGGATTACAGAGTTGAAAAAATGTCAAACAGGGATTTTCCACTGCTGCTGAAGCAGTCCGCTGGCACTGTGTGTGTGTCTTTTTTAGATTAGATTAGATTAGATTAGATTAGATTAGATTCAACTTTATTGTCATCAGAGTGCAACACAGAAATAACGAAATGCAGTCCTTTACGCACCTGGCACCTGAACCTGCTCCGTGAGGAGATTAAGAGTAAAAAAATGGAAGGAATATCTTCTTTATTCTTATTGATGTTTATTGTTATTGATGTTTGTTGTTAAATGTCTTTGCAGTTATTATTTGTGTTGATATTTTATATACCTGGTGATAAACAGAAGGAAAGAAAGCTGTATAGATACTGATATATCTTAACAATGAGTCAATATCTTTCTGTTGTAATGAGGTAGACCTATTCTGTTTGGTTGTCAAAAATTAAACTGTGTGTGTGTGTGTGTGTGTGTGTGTGTGTGTGTGTGTGTGTGTGTGTGTGTGTGTGTTGCTTTAACCAGATGCTACTCATGTGGTGCCATATTGGACCAAAATAGTTTTGGAAAACATTACATTCCATTGCAATTGCTATTGCTATGATACCCAGTAATATTTATCAATGAGGCAAGATGAAAGCAATTGATTAACTAAACTTCAGCAGCACCACCTACTGGCAAAAGGAAATTACATGTTTTATACTTTGATGTACTTATCCGAGTGGGTTGACCAGATCCAACTCAAATGTGGACACAAAAGCCTGAACACCTCAATGATGCTTTATTGTGGAGATTGTGAGTTTTGTTTTGAACAGCATTGCCCTGGCAGTTATTATTGAGGAGCCAGGGAAGCTGGAAAGCTCACTTAACCTGGTACATGTGTCAGAATTGGCACAGACTGATATCTGACATAGGTCTCAGGACTGGGTGTGACAAAATGGCTAGATAGCCCCCCTTACAAAATTTCAACAAAATTGGTGGACACACGTAAATGGTAAATGGACTGTATACGGCGCTTTTCTAGTCTGATGACCACTCAAAGTGCTTTGACAACACAAGCCTCCATTCACCCAGTCACACACATTCATACGACAGCTAGGCCACGTGCTCAGAACAAGCTTTTTTTTAACCATTCATACACACACACACCAATGCCACAGCAACATGTAGACTGCTGAGGCCAGGGATCAAATCACCAACCTTCTCATCGGTGGACCTCCTCAGCCACACCCCATGAAAAAAAAAGAAAGAAAAAAGAAATCTGGTGCAATGACCTAAACCTAACAGGAAGTCATTTTGAATTAGAATTTCTTTTTCTCTTTTCAAGGATCATAACTTAATAAACTCATCTTAGGGAGTTAATCTGATCAACCTCAACAGCGTGCAGCCACAGCGAATTTCAACATTTCCCCACAAATAGGAAGTTGCTGAATTCAGATACTGTCCAATCTGCCCCAAACCTCAATTCATAGTCACTGTGCCACCTACCAGCAACAAGAAGTAAGCCTTGTTTGACAATCATTTGATTTACATGAAAATTTCATGGCGTCTACAATTGATATACTGGAATATGATGTGTAATTAGTGGATGCTTCTGTCTGGCCACTCTACCATAAAGGCCTGATTGGTGGAGTGCTGCAGAGATGGTTGTCCTTCTCCCATCTCCACAGAGGAACACTGGAGCTCTGTCAGAGTGACCATTGTCACCTTCCTGACCAAGGCCCTTCTCCCCCAATTGCTGAGTTTGGCTGGGCAGTCAGCTATAGGAAGTCTTGGTGGTTCCAAACTTCTTCCATTTATGAATGTTGGAGACCGCTGTGCTCTTCAGGACCTTTAATGGTGCGGAAATTTTTTGTACCCTTCTGCAAATCTGTGCCTCAATACAATCCTGTCTCGAACGTCGACAGACAATTCCTTTGACTTCATGGCTTGGTTTCTGCTCTGACATGGACTGTCAACAGTGGGACCTTATATAGGTGTGTGCCTTTCCAAATCATGTCCAGTCAATTGAATTTACTACAGGTGGACTCCAGTTGAGTTGTCAAAACATCTCAAGGATGACCAGTGGAAACAGGATGCACTTGAGCTCAATTTTGAGTGTCATAGCAGAGGGTGTGTACATGCGATATTTCAGTATTTTCCTTTTTATAAAACTGCAAAAAATTCTAAAAAAAAAAAAAAAAAACTTTTTCACTTTATCATTATTGGGTATTGTGTGGAGATTGATGAGCCAAAAAAGGAATTTAATCCATTTCTGAAAAAGGCTGTAACATAAAATGTGGGGAAAGTGAAGGGGTGTGAATAATTTCCAAATGCACTGTATAGCTTTAGAGACCTCCTCCCCAAATACCTTTCCAAATTAGCTTTGTATCCAAGCATTTATGTTACTTTCAGAAACTGAAAATCCAACATTCACATCCACTTCACGCTTAGACTGGCCAGCTGTGCAGAGGCGAGAAAGCAGTCAGAATTTAAACTTCTGTGCTTAGCTATCTTTTCATTCCTGACACAACTACATTGGTCACTATTCACAGGAACAAATAAGTATAACACTATGAAAGACTTCCCGGGGAGACTGTCTGAGAATATGCACAGTTATCCCCATTTTGCTTTCTTTATGACTTTTCATTCTGCCTTTGAATTTGGCCTTGAAATCTAAATGACTTAACATGTCATTTGAACCACTTCTTATCTAGCATAACTCTTATGTTACAGTGTCTGCGCCACCCATGCATAAAAAAAACACACAGTAATTTCATCTCTGACCAGAGAGTAGAGATAAGATGTAATTTTAATTCTTGCAGCTGAATGATGAAAATAAATATTTTCATCTGATGAAGCATAGCGCAAAGTCAAGGCTATGGAGGTCAAGCTCAATTTGCATTCTAGCATTATTGACTGATGGCTCAGCTGATCTCAAAACAGCTCACATCAGCTGACAGCTCAGCTGATTCTCTGCTTGCACCCTTTTCGCACATCTCAAACAGGGCACTATTTAAGCTGTCATAGCCTGTTTACCCTCTCTGCTTCCTCTGCAAGCTATGTCCGACTTAATCAGTGTCATTTCTGCTGTCATTAATGCCTCCTCCGTTCTGGTCCCCATGGGGACTTTGCTGCTGCTCTCCCTGTTATAGAATTTCCATGTAGGCACATGGAAGAACAGAGAGCGGGTCTCCCTACCTCAGACCTTTAATGTAAGCATGTGTAAGGGAAGGGAGGTCCCATAACAGAGCCATACTGCCAGATGTAATTTATGCATTATTAATAAATATACTTTACATAAAGTTGTCCTGACTGAACTGAGAAAAACACATTGGACTGCAGGGTTGTACTCATTTTGAGCTTACCTTTTCTCTATGGTGATGAAGATAGTGCAGGTGTGAGGAAAGTTACTGCAGAGTCGGTACAGTGTTCGGAAAAGGCCATCTGTCAGATCATCATCATAGCAAACTGGTGAGACAAAAAACAAATGTAAATATTTTTTTTTCAGATTTTTTGTTTGTCAGTCTGTGTATATGCTCTTTGTAGTTCTGTTATTCATATTGCAACTGTAAAGGGTAAAACCACAGCTGTAATATGCATTACCTGAGTAAAATATTCTCTTTCTAAATGTTTATGTCCATGAACTGTTCTGTAGTCATTTTGCCATTAAACTGAAAATTCTTTGGGTGCCTCCAGAATAAAAAATGACTCCTCCAGCTTGGGTTACCCTGTAATCGTTAATAGACTAAATTTTGAGAAGAGTCCTAGTTGGCCAAGTTTTCATTGGCCAGTTAGCCAAGGAAAAAGCCCTGACTCTTCATGTGAGAGCATCACCTTGTTGTTACGGCCAGTACAAAAGTAACAGTGGGACAGTTCCAACACAGACTTTTTGTCTTGTAACATGAAACTGGCTAACTGGAATGCAGTGGGGGAGTCAACTCCAGATATTTTCTGTGTAAAGGGGTGGTTTACATTCATAATATTTAATTAGATTAAACATAATATTTTAAGGATTCTTATTGCATGCCTTAATTACATTGCATAGATCTTGTACTCGTACTTGTCATCTTCCGCTTGGCGGAGAGACATAATCCCTCCAGCGTGTCTCCTCCCTGACAGACATGCCCAGATCACCTCCCTGGGGAGACGTCCAGGAGGCATCTATACCAGATGCCCGAACCACCTCAACTAGTTCTCCTCGACATGGAGGAGCAGTGGCACAACTCCGAGCCCCATCCGGATGTCCAAGCTCTTCACCCTATCTCTAAGGCTAAGCCCAGACACTGCACAGAGGAAACTCATTTCGATCATCTGTATTCCTGATCTTGTTCTCTCGGTCATTAACCATTGTTCATGACCATAGGTGAGGATTGAGAGCTTTGCCTTCCGGCTTAGTTCCCTCTTCACTGGACTTCAACGGACTATTTGAGCACCTGCATCACTCAGCCGCCACCCCCCAGCCAACATTTGTACATGGGGCCCATGTGGGTAATAAACAGGCTGAAAAACGGGCCCCATATGGGATTGTCTGATGGGCCTCATATGGGATTGTCCGCGGGTTCCATGGTGGCCCCATGCCCAGTGCCCATGTGGGTTTCATGCAGGATTAGACTAGGTCTTAAGTGGGCCCCAACTGGGCAACATACGAAGGACTCATCTTGGTCCCAGTTTCAAGTTCTATGCGGGTACTATATGGGCAAAACATGGGCTGAAATGTGGGTTGCAAGTGGGATTGTCTGTGGGTTCCATGGTGGCCACATGCTAACTACCCATGTGGGTTTCAAGTAGGATTAGGTTTACTGTTAAGTGGGCCCCAACTGGGCAACATATGCAGGACCCATCTTGGTCCCAGCTTCATGTTCGATGTGGGTACTACATGGGGAAAACACGGGTTGAAATATGGGATTGTCAACAAGTTCTATAATGGGCCCATTTCAACTTAACCCAATTCATTTCAAGCAGATTTACACTGGTAGTTAGGGAAGGCCCATCTGTTGGCCCCATGCGGACTGCACATAATTGGGTTTCACACTGGACAGTAGATGTACAGATTTACATAAAAGGTAAAACCCATCTAGTAAATCCTAGTGCAAAACAGATACTGCACAATCAGTCAAAAATAAATTCACATGAAAAGAATGTTAGTCTATTGCAGGGGTCCAGTGTGAGTGCAGGTTTTCATTACAACCAAGCAGGAGGAAATCAGACTTGACAATCACAGTGGATTGGTCATATCAGGTGTGCTCTTGCTTGGTGGGAAAGAAAACCTGCAGTCACACTGGACCCCTGGAACAGACTAATATTTTTTCTTGTAAATTTCTCATACATACCAACCATTTGTGGGCTGTATTGTCCATCCTTGATCTATGCTACCCCACTGACCACAATAAAAGTGTGATGCATGCCTCCCTCATTCACAAACTACTGTTAACGTGACACAGCATTTTTACATGTTTACACTTATAAATTACTGCCTCAGGCAAATCTGAGTAGCAGCACCACACAAATAAATGAACTATTTCAATGGCAGAGAGAGCATTACAGTACACAGTGAGACATCTTTTTAAATTCAACTTTATTTAACAAGCTATGAAAGCATCATAAACATGATCGGAACTATGAAAACAGCATTTAATAGCAGAACAGCCTAATAAAAGAAAAGTTTCTCCACTTTCTCAAAGCAGCACTTAATAAAAGAATAGCATAATAAAAGTGAATGGTTTCTTAAATACTTAAGTTGACTTTGGCAGCATTCTGGACACCCTTTGTCCTCCTCTGTCTCATGCCCCAGTGATCCACTTAGACAGCGCCCTCTCAGCTTCTTGCTGGTTCACTTTTGTTGTCATTGTGGTCTTCTTCAGAGCCCCTGTTAAACAATTTTGGGTCAAGAATATATATATATTTTTTAACACCACTTAGAATGAAACCATGGTCAATTTCAGGGGGATACTGGCAGAAGTATGACAGATATAATGGAAAATCAGTAGGGATTCTAAGTCCAATTATTTGTAGTAATTATTACTCCTCAACCTTCCCAGGACAATTTCCTTCATGATATAAAGACTACCCACATTTGCAGCCTGAAGTCTCTCTTGTAAAAAGTATTTTCATCCAATGAGACATTAAATCAACATTGTCTGTCCTTCTTTTCTCTAATTTACTTACCGTACACAACGCTGAAAAGATGCAAGTCTTTAAACTTTTTTTCCCGTGACAGCCAAACACCTTGTACATTTCCAGCTCATTTGATATGCCATATTTCATCATTCGTCTAGTTGCATCATCCACACTCGTGCCTCCTATATCTGCCACCATGGCAACTTAGGGCCAAAAGGACAGAAAAAAAGGCTTACATGGACTGCAAAGACAATAAGTTTCAACAAGATTCAACAATTTAGTCGGAAAGTTGGTTAAACATTTGAAGTTGAAGCCTTTATGTAATTCCATGTAATGCAATACATAAAAAAGTTATGAAATAAATGTAAACTTACAACAGAAGACATTAGACTGTGGTCCTCTAGTTTCTCATCAAGAGCCTCAACATCAGCTTAAGAGGGAAGACCACTCCTTCAGGAACCTCTATCAGTGATGCAACTTGCTTCTTTAGCAGGGCATTTAACATCTTGAATCCGTTGGTTCTCCTTCATTTCTTCTACAAGTGTAAGAAGTTTAGAGAACATGGCTTCAAGTGGGGCTGGCAACTCTCTGGACAGAGTTGGTGACAACTTGTTGAGCAGTGGGGCTGGGGACCTGCTGGACAGTGGAGCTTGTGACTCATTGAGCAGTGGGACTGGCCAAAGGAGTTTTTCTGGCAGAGTGGGTGGAAGTTCCTCCTCTGAATCAGAATGCTCACTTGATTCTGATTGCTTGCTCGCTTGACTCTGGAGTTTTGCACATGCCCTAGAGAGGTTACACCATACTTACTGCCTCCATATTATTTCTAGTGGAAATTACCTTTAACCTGCATTCCCCAATGAACACCTATTTTCTTTTTCTCAAACCATCTTCAGTGTCTGTCAGGTCTGTTGTATGCTCAGCTTGATGTAGAGCTTTACCCTGACATCTGCATAAGTAGCTGTAAAATAAAGTGACACAAAAATTGGAGTGAGGCAGATATAAAAATAGAACTAGATTTCCTTAAGTGTTTACAACAATGAAAGCACATACATGCACATACATAATATGAAGCAGAGGTGTCTAATCTGCAAAGGATTCGTGTGCTTGTAGGTTTTCTTTCCAACCACGCAAGAGCACACCTGATACAACTAATCAACTGTGTGGAGATGAGATGAGATGAGACGAGACGAGACGAGACGAGACGAGACGAGACGAGACGAGACGAGACGAGACGAGACGAGATGATCAGTTGAATTAATGAATCAAGTGTGGTGTGATCCTGCTTGGTTGGAATGAAAATCTCCAGTTGCAGTAGTTTGAACAACAAAAAAATAAATAAAAAAAGAAATAAACTGGGGTGTCAAAGAAGCCTTTAAATAAGTAAAGTAAATAGAACAGTAGTTACTCTAATGAGGAAAGCTGTTGTTACCTGCATTTCCTATCACACGCACATTACAGAGAATCCAGTTTTTGGCTGGTGGTGTGCCCTCTTTCACGGCCTTGGTTACACTGACCAATGTGACTGGTGGCCACCAGCATAATGTTACATCAGTGCCCTTGAACCACAATGATGTCCACCTTCTTGCAGCCATCGGGGTCACCTTCATCCACAAACTCCACCACACTGAATGATGACATCCTGCAAAGTTCATCAAGTCATGTACTATGTAGCTGAGGCAAAGCCACAAACATATTCCGAATTGGCAATAAAAGCAGTGGTTTTGTAAAGTCTATTACTGTAGCACTGGCAAGCCGACCAGACAGTTTTGACAGTAAACAAACTCCAAGAGATGTTGAATCAATGGGGTACTTGAAAAAACATTCCCCTGTCTCATACACCACATGTGTTTTCCCAGTGGAATGCACAATGTTCCTCACAATGGCATCTCTGCCCTCCAGTTCAAAAAAGTTGGTACCACTGAAGTTTGAGATTATTGCGCCTTTGTGTTTACACAACTTAAACTGAACACCCTGATGCATGGAAAAATCTTGTTATATGTTATATGTCAGTGTGAGGGTCCTGCTGTGGCCTGCGTATGGCCAGGGCACGTACACTAAAGCGCGGCCAATGACATTGATTGGCTGCGTAAGTGAACCGCATCATATCATTGGCTGGACACCTGTCACTCACTGCGTTACACTGCAAAATGGTACAGAATAAATTGTTATTTGTTTGATTTATTTTTAAAAATTTTATTTTAATTTATATCGTCCAGCTCAACTGGGTGACAAACTGACAGCTATGCAGGTGGACGCCCCCCTAGTGTCTTAGATAGTGGACTACCTGACTGGCAGACCACAGTATGTGCGCCTGCAACACTGAGTGGTCAGCAACACTGGGGCCCCGCAGGGGACTGTTCTCTCTCCCTTCCTCTTCACCCTCTACACCACGGACTTCAACTATTGCACAGAGACCTGCCATCTTCAGAAGTTTTCTGATGACTCTGCGATAGTTGAATGTATTAGTAAGGGTGATGAGGATGAATACAGGGCTGCTGTGGACAACTTTGTCACGTGGTGTGAGCAGAACCATCTGCAACTAAACGTGGCAAAGACAAAGGAACTGGTAGTGGACCCAAGGCACTGGTGACCCCTGTTTCCATCCAGGGGGTCAGTGTGGACATTGTGGAGGATTACAAGTACCTGGGGGTACATATTGACAATAAACTGGACTGGGCAAAGAACACTGACACTCTCTACGGGAAGGGCCAGAGTCGTCCCTATTTTCTGAGGCGACTGAGGTCCTTCAACATCTGCCGAACTATGCTGAGGATTTTCTATGAGTCTGTGGTGGCTAGTGCTATTCTCTATGCTGTTGATGATGGTGGACGCCAACAGACTCAACAAACTGATCCGTAGGCCAGTGACGTTGTGGGGATGGAGTGTGACTCTCTGACGGTGGTGTCAGAGAGGAGGATGCTGGCGGACTATCTTGGACAACGTCTCACACCCACTTCATGATGTGGTGGTCAAGCACAAGAGTACTTTCAGTGAGAGACTCATCCTACCAAAATGCAAGACTGAACGGCACAGCCTGTGGCCATCAAACTGTACAACTCCTCACTCTGAATGGCCCTTGGACTTTTTCATTCCATGTTAGATCACACATATTTATACTGCAGTTTCACTGTTGATCTAATTCAATATACAAGCACATTCTTCTGTATATACTCTTTCCTAATATAACTCCTTTAGGTAGCATGGTGGCACAAGTGGTAACACTGTCGCCTCACAGCAAGAAGGTCCCTGGTTCGAATCCCGCTGTGAGGCACTGGTGGCGTAATGTAATGTGATAATAAAAAGTATGTTCTTCTTTGTCTATGTGTATACTTATATGTTTTACACACACACACACATATATATATCAGTATATGTATTTTGTTTTTTTATATTTCTTATACACACACACACATTTTTTTTTTTCTTTTTCTCTTCTAATTTTATTCTTGTAAGGAGCACCTGCAACAAAAACAATTTCCCCTTGTATGCTGTATGTAAGTATGCTCTAAGTGTATGTGTGTGTTGTTTGTAACCACCGCCCCTCCCCCTCCTGCTCATTGCGTACATACAGAAGCCATTGCACATCATGTTGTCGACCAATCACATGCGGCTTGAACAGGAAAAAAAAATAGAAAAAATAAACAAAGCGGCTCCCACTCCAGCCCCCAGGCAGGGGCCGGCTCCCATCGTTCACTTTTTCTGTTTAAAATGTAAACATTTATACTGCCTTTGATTTCGAGGGGCTGTTTTTAAACCAGTGTAATAGTAGGCTATGTCAGCTCAGCTAGCTACCGTATAACATTAGCTACCATTAGCAAATTCCCCAGTGTCTTCGCTTACAATTATGTGATAATAATGACCATTTAATACGAGAACATTACATGATAGTCAACTTGGCAGATACACTACTCACCTGCTGCTGCCGCTGCTCCCTCTACTGCTGTTGTTGGCGCTGCTCTGAAGAAATTCAAATTAAAAGACCGTGGAGTGTGGCCGTTAGATGGTAGGCTACAATATGCATCACCTAAAAGCAAACTTTTTTTAGGCCATGAGGTGTAGCTGGCCACAGCATTTGCCTTGTTATAGAATAATGTTACGTTGCATTTGTCAAAACGTGACATTATTTTATTATTTTAATAATTGATTGGTTATATGAAGGGATAAATAATTATTATTGATAATACATAATTTAAATACTACTACTACTACTACTAAGAATAATAATAATGAAATCGATGAAGAATTAACAGAAAATTGTCAGGGGTCCATCTTCTAAAAGTATGTTTTTGAGAAACATAATTAAATTTAAAGCCATAACCTGTTTACTTAGCCCTTTTCCTGAAAAATAATAATAATTGACTTTAAAAAATTAAACAGTGGAGACTTTTTAAACAATAGACTTTATTATTATTATTATTATTATTATT
>JBBMOE010000057.1:2601248-2659986 GCA_037975065.1 Chaetodon trifasciatus
ATTATTATTATTATTATTATTATTATTATTATTACAGTAGTATAGGTTATATTCATTTACAATATAATTCTAATATAATAATAATAATTCTACATTTATTTTCTTCTATATTAGGCTATATCTTTTAGCTAGTAATGAAATAAAACTATTACTGTGAGAGTTTATAATTTAAAAAGTCTGTTATTATTCCAGTGGCATAAGGATATTCTGCTGTTGTAGCCAATCGTCCTCATGCCACTACCTGGTCATTTCACGGGTGCTTCTGCCCCACAGAACTATTGCTTACTTGTGTGTTTTTCCCCACAATGTGGTCTATAAGCTGATAAAGAAATTTTTAGTGAATATAATATATATTTTTATTTTCATAATCTTCGTTCAGTTAATGTATGATCTTTAGTTTGTTAGTTATGATGAAGATCTTCTAATGCATCTAAATGCTCCGACCCAAATAGGCTCAAAAAGCAGGCCTTAGTGTCCTTGACATGATCTCAACACCAAAAATCGCACCAAGCGATCCTTGAGAGGTGGCAAATACGATGGGGTTGGTCCTGTGCATTTATGCTCCAGCACAAAACAGACCCCGCAAAACAGGCATTTTAGGGTGCTCTAACACTTGTCCCAGTTGCCCCGTACCATGCCGAAGCATGAATGTCCCGAATGTTTTTCACAGCTCTGTAGCTGGACTTTGTATGCTGCCTGAGCTTTAGGTGAGTCCTCCACAAACAGTCACAGCGATGTTGGTGCTTTGTGACTGTGCTCCTGCATCTGCATCTGTACCGTACCGAAGCCTATCTCTTCCAACTGTGCCAGAGCCAACAAAGTGTGCTGTGGTGAGGAGCGCTCACACTTGTCACACAAATTGGAGTTTGGGGGTTAAACGTGCTTAGGAAAGTGTCCTTAGTGTCTTTACACCATTCAATTTCTAATAAGAATGTCAGCAGCAAAATCGTCAAAACAAATCTGAATATGTATGAGACCCCAGGAATGTGCCATGTCAGTTTCAGTGTAACTGGACTGATGCTGGCCTTTCCACACTAAGGGCCCTAGTCTGTGAGGAGACCATGAGCTAAAACTCAGAAAAGCTTTGGGGCAAGAGGCTGAGACTCACTAGACATGTTCCTAGGGCCCAAGACACCAACATATCCCAATTTCAGCCCCTAGTGATGTCACTGGTTCCAAGCAGAACAAGAGATTTTGAAGCTGTGTCCCAGAGACCCAGAGAACATAGTCAGCCCACATGGGGTTCCCATATGAGCCCCGTATTATTTAAACTATATGGGACACACAGAGTGTTACCCAGATGAAGCCCATGCCCACTCAGCCCACATACATCCCATTTGGAGTCCACAGAGTGTTACCCAGTTATAGCTCATGCCCACTTAGCACACATATATCCCTCATTGGGCCCATATAGTCGGCTCACATGGGGTTCCCATGTCGGGCACATGTTAATGAAACCATATGGTTCCCAGATAATGTTACCTGGTTCCTGCTTATGTCCTCTTAGCCCACATACATCCCTTATAGGACACATTAAGTCAGCCCACATGGGCTTCCCATAAACGCCGACCAGAAAGAATGAAGCAAACTCACAGGGTGAATAAAAAGGCTTACAGTTAATGGTGAAAGATTCAAGGTCAGGAGAACAGTGCTGCTGGATCCCTGTCACGTCGTTGCACCAACCACTGTTGATGTAGAAACAGATTCCTCCACCTTTAGTTTTGCCGGAGAGTTCCGTGTCTCTGTCTGTGCAGTGGAGTTGGAAGCCGGCCAGCTGCAGTGCAGAGTCTGGTATTAATCCACAGAGCCACGTATCGATGAAGCACAAAACCGCAGATGAGGAAAAGTCCCTGTTTTTAACAGCAGTTGCAATTCCTCCAGTTTGTTGGGCAGTGAACGCACGTTAGAGAGAAATATTCCCGGTAACGCTGTGCGTAGTCCATGCTGGTGGAGACGCACGAGTGCACCGGCCCATTTTCCTCTCCTCTGGTGTTTCGCTGCATGAGCAAAGGTGAGTGCCCAACAGGATACCCCTGGGAACAAGGTCATAAGCCTTCTTCAGATCCACAAGACATAAGTGGACTGGTTTGGCAAACTTCCACGCTCCCTCCAGCACCCTAGCAAGGGTACAGAACTGGTCCACGGTTCCATGGCCGGGGTGAAAGCCACATTGCTCCTTCTGACCACACAATGTTGTAGAGGTGTGTCAACTAGAAGAGCCTTACAACATTCAAAGCCTTGAGGTACTCAGGACAGATCTCATCCATCACCTGGGCTCCACTGCCGTGGATTTGCTTACCTACCTCTGTGATTTCAGCCCCAGACATTGCACAACCCTTCCCCAAACCCACAACTCTGCTTGGCACCAGACGGTTTGCCAGAACCTCATCGGACCCGATCGATAGTCTTCTTCCATTGTCTCACTGAACTCCTCCCATGCCCAAGTTCTTGTCTTGGCAACCACCACAGCTGCACACCGCTTGGCTCACCGGTTGCCATCTGATCCAACTCACTACCAGGTGGTGATCAGTTGACAGCTCCGCTCCTCTCCTCCCCCGAATGTCCAAAACATACGGCTGCAAGCCAAACAATACGACTATAAAGTTGATCATTGACCTACGACCTAGGGTGTTCTGGTGCCAAATGCACTGATGGACATCCTTATATGTGAACATTGTGCTAATTGTTGATAAACTGCGACTCGCACAGAGGTCCAACAACTGAACACTGCTTGGGTTCAGATCAGGCCAATCTTGCCCCTCCAGGTCACGCCCATGTGAGCATTGAAGTCCCCCAGCAGGACAATGGAGCCCCCAGTTAGGGTAGTATCCAACACAAGGACTCCAAAAAGAGTGGGTAGTCTGAACTGCTGTTTGGCACGTAAGCGCAAACAACAGCCGGGACCCATTCTCCAACCCGAAGGCACAGGGAACTTACTGGAAGATGGACCTATGTCTCTGTTTCAGACTGGACCCAACCTGGCCCCATTAGCAAAGGCAATGGACAATAATGTCTTTGTGGTTTCAGAATCAATTCTATAAACAGAAAAAGGGCAGTATTCTAACCTGTTTATGGATTTTTGGGAGGACACATCTGTGAATTCCAGCCTAAATGTCTACATGGTGGGGCAGATACACTGATGATATACAGTGGGGGAAATAATTATTTGATCCCCTGCTGATTTTGTAAGTTTGCCCCTTACAAAGAAATGAACGGTGTATAATTTTTATGGTAGGTGTATTTTAACAGAGTGAGACAGAATATCAACAAAAAATCCTGAAAAAACACATTATATGAAGATTATAAATTGATTTGTATTTGATCGTTTGAAATAATTATTTGATATCCTACCAACCAGCAAGAATTCTGACCCTCACAGACCAGTTAAGTGCCAATGGGGGACACAAATTAGTGCTGTAACTTTAGGAAAGTTCTCAAATTCTCAAATGAATCTCTACTCGTTATAAGTATAAAAAACACCTGTCACAGAATCAATCTCTTCCACTCAAACCTCTCCACCACCATAATGGGCAAGACCAAATAACTGTCAAAGGATATCAGGGACAAGGTTGTAGACCTGCACAAGGCTGGAATGGGCTACAAGACCATCAGCAAGAAGCTTGGTGAGAAAGAGACCACTGCTGGTGTGATTATTCGTAAATGGAAGAAATACAAAATAACCATCAACCACCCTCGCTCTGGAGCTCCATGCAAGATCTCGCTTTTTTGGGGGTAAGGATGATCATGCAAAAGGTGAGGGATCAGTGCAGACTACACGGGAGGAGCTTGTAAATGATCTCAAGGCAGCTGGGACCACAGTCACCTAGAAAACGGATAATGGATTGAGATCCTGCAGTGCCTGCAAGTTCTCACTGCTCAAGAAGGCACATGTACAGGCCCGTCTGAAGTTTGCCAATGAACACTTGAATGATTCAGATAAGGCTTGGGAGAATATGCTGTGGTAAGATGAAACCAAAATTGAGCTCTTTGGCATCAACTCGACTCACTGTGTTTGGAGACCCCAAGAACACCATGCCCATTGTCAAGCATGGACGGGGTAACATCATGCTTTGGGGCTGTTTCTCTGCTAAGGGTACAGGAAAACTTCACTGCATTGAGGGACCAATGAACGGGGCCATGTACTGTAGAATCTTGGAGGGGAAGCTCCTTGTCTCAGCAAGAACACTGCAGATGGGTCGTGGATGGGTCTTCCAGCACGATACGACCCAAAACATACAGCCAAGGCAACAAAGGAGTGGCTTATGAAGAAGAACATTAAGGTTATGGAGTGGCCTAGCCAGTCTCCAGACCTTAATCCCATAAGAAATCTGTGGAGGGAGCTGAACTTCGAGTTGCTAAGTGACAGCCTCGGAACCTTAAGAATTTGGAGAGGATTTGTAAAGAGGAGTGGACCAAAACCCCTCCTGAGATGTGTGCAAACCTGGTGACCAACTACAAGAAACGTCTGACCTCTGTGCTTGCAAACAAGGGTTTCTCCACCAAGTACTAAGTCATGTTTTGCTTGAGGATCAAATACTTATTTCACTTGACCAAATACAGATTAATTTATAACCTTTATATAATGTGTTTTTTTGGATTTTTTGTTAATATTCTGTCTCTTTCTGTTAAAATAAACCTACCATAAAAATTATAGACCGTCCATTTCTTTGTGAGGGGGTAAACTTACAAAATCAGCATGGGATCAAATAAGTATTTCCCCCACTGTATATATACATAGGTGATACCATTTCTATTCTGGGTCAGAACGTTCTGCCATGAACACGTTCATTGAACTCATATTTTGGGCGAACGTGAACTGAACGTACTGTATTACTGCCTGGTGAACGTTTCTGTGAACTCGTTCATTTTGGTGTCTGTGAACGGCACACACTCTCAGTTTAACTTCGTTCAATAGGGTGCCAGATTTCTATAGAGCCTTCCAGGCGAAAACCCGGCTAAAACAACCGGAAACAGGCCTTAATATGTAACGGAAAAAAAACACCCACTCTGGCAACACCAGCCACCAGTGTCAGACCACCGCATGTGTCATCAAAACAAAAAGCAGCATGGAGGCGACAAAGCAGCAAGGAGGTGTCATATGATCATTTTAACGAGTTTTATGACAAGGTCGGTGAGGATGGGAAAAATCGTACATTACACTGGGCAGAGAGAGAACTTCTGCAGTTCCATATGAACACTTTACCATTCTAGTAAAAATGTGCCAAAAATGCCTATCCAAGGCATACCCAAAGCAAATTGATAGCTGTTCTTGAACAATTTGGAGTACATGCATGGTTTGGCAACACTGAACTTTTATCTCAAGCAGTCAGAGTCACTGTAAGTGCTACTGACAGAGTAATACAAATTTGAACACACTGAAGTAGAAGAGTTTTTTTCTGCCTGAATATTATTTTGTAAATAGAGGTTTGCAGATGACTATATCTAGGACTTAGTAGCTGGAAAACACAACAGGACCTCAGCATGAAACCTTACCCTTGTCCAAGTTCAAGTTTTCTCTAATGGTGTATTTAGTTGTAAAAAGTAAAAAGGCAATTTACATTATATTTACATAAATATCTATACAAATTTTCATGAAATCAAAATTTTGGCCATCTATATTTATATTTAAGGTTATTTAGGTATTTATACCTATATTTTGGCTATATATCTTCATATTGAGGCCATTACTATATTTAAATTGTGCATAGTATCGCTGTTGTCAATGAAGTTCTTGATTTGAGGTGCCAGAGCTGTAAACAACCTACTGAAGTGGCATATTGACATGTGCAGAATTTCATTGGCTATTCAAAGCATCAGTCATCTTCAAAATTGGCTGCAGCTGACTCACATATGAAGATTGATCTTCACATATGAGAAGAGAAGGAAGACCTTTGGTCAAGTGAGGGGTCATTTGAAACCTGAGACTCCAGAGAGTAGCTGGAGGAAAGATGGTGCCCTACTACATATGCTTCTGGAAGAAAAGCACATCCTGCCTCCTCCTGCTAATTCGAAATGAGAAAACAATCTCTCTGTGGATTATTATGTTGTTTTAGACTAAATATCTGTACTGCAATCAATCGTGTGGACGGGAGTGTTGGAGTGTTATTGATCTGTGGATCACTGAGAGACATAATGAATGGGTTGCCTCAATGTTGCATCAATTTTAAACATGGTTGTTTGTCTGGTGATGGTGTTTATTGCTCCTTCTTTCCTGACTGTATCTTGAAGATGGGAGTCTTCTAGCGATGTATAGCATGAGTATAAACATCAACACAGATTTTGTGTTAATAAACAAGAAGAAAAATAAACAACAAGAAATGTTTGGACAGGCCGTCAGATGTTGAGGGTTAACCTGGATCTCTCTTTAACTGAAATCAATTTTCTCGATCTTAAGATCTTGACAATGACAAGATGACAATGGAGATTTGGGGCAGGGTGTTTCTATCCCCTTTGGTTGACTGATAATATACCTGTTGGGCAGTTTAAGAGACTCAAACACATTTGTGACACAGAATTAGATTTTGAACGAATTGCTCATGATATCAGACAAAGATTTTAAAAATGAGGATATAAATGTAAGACTATATCCACAGCTTACAATAAAGTGAAAAGTCTTACTTGAGAACAGTTACTGGTCCAAAACATAAATAAGACCTATGCTCTGATCTGCTCTGAAGTGTGCTTTGTGACAGAATATAGTGATGAAGTAAACAAAATCAAACAAATCATTGAGAGAAACTGGGACAAATTGAAAGGTGACAGTTCTCTCAGAAAAGCTCTTCCAGATACCCCTACCAGCAGCTACAGACTCTATACAGTGGACTATATATGTATGAGTATGGTTGTAATAACCTACCACTAGGTTTGGACTTGTTCTCCTGCTGGGAAAGCCAGTCCAGGCAAAAAAGTATGTTTCAATATATTTGGTCTAGTAAATAGCCTTATTGTTTTTTGAAACATAACTGCATGTGCATCCCTTGCAACAGCTTCAATGGCACCAGGATCTGCTAGTAGTTATACTCCTACCAAGTTGGATATGAGGCCTCCTCTGTCATCAAAATGAATGAGATGCGATACCACAAATGGAATTGTCAAATTTATTGCTTGCATGAGGCTCATTAACATTGTAGATGGTGAAGTCTAAGAAAACTATTCAATTTTTGGGACCTTGGCATACAGTGCCAACATGTGAGCGAATCATATACGCACCAACTTTTCTGGAGAATACAACAAAACACAGAACTGAGCTTTACAATAGATATGTGGTCATCTCTTTGTAAGGAGTCATAGCTGGTTTTGACTGCCTACTTAATTGACAATGAATGGAAATTACAGAGTCTTGGTTTTGAGACAAAACAAATGGAAGAGGCACACATGGGCATAAAGATTGCTACACAACTCAGTGAAGTTGCCAATGTCTTTGTCTTCCAGGAGTAAAGAGAGTCCCCGTCGTGGGTGACAATGCAGTTAGACACTAAAGGAATTGGATGAACAGCCAGATGTGCTGGGCACATCTTGCCACACTCAAACAAGACTCAGTTTGCACCGTGGCTACTACATCTCTTGTGTACCCTGCTACATCTGTGACATTCACTTGTTTCAAAAAGAGACACAAAGCAAAACTCTCAACTTAATTTTGATTACTATGCTGCTGTGTGGATAAGTGGAAGATCTGGTTTCCATCGAATCAGGTGGGAGATGCTGCAGCACAGAACAGATGAATGACTATCTTCACGATGCAACCAAAATTGAATCTGGACCATTGGGGTGGTGGAAAAAAAATTAAGACAAATACTGACTGACCTAAGACTGACTGACCTCAGTAGTAACGTGTCTACTCTCCTCGACATCCACCACGCCTTCGGAGTATACTTTTAGCAAGGCAGCATTTATTGTCAACAAATCGAGAAGCTGTCTAATTCCAAAGAACATGGACTTATGAGTGTTTCTAGCACACAACTCTAAAAACTGAGCATGGTCTGTATTGTTGTAACTTGTGTGTACATCTGCCCCAAATAACACGTTTGAAAAGAAGAATCTACAGGACAATATTTAGTCATAGTCATAGCGCCACCTACTGGAAACAGGAAATGCCAGTTGACATACTGTACTATACTGTACAGTTTGACCAGCTCTACCTCAAATGCAGTCACAGCAACCTTAAGACCGCAAGAATTAAAAATTGCAAGTTTTCATCAAACGGCATATTGGTGCACAGTGGGGTGGAGCAATGATATGACGGTGATCCTGCAGCACTGTTATACTGACTTGGAATCATTTTTCATCAACTGCAAATTTTTTACTTCTGTCCCAGCTGAGTCCGCCTGACTCCAATAGCAGGTGGATAACAGCTTTCCTGTCTGACAGGAGGCAGCACATGAAGCTGGTGAAACATGTCTCTGACTCCAGGACCATCCGCACCATACCCGCCAATGGCTATGTCCTTCCCCTCTGCTTTTTTCTCTGTACACCAAAAGCTGCACCTACAGTCATAAGTCTGTCAAGCTTCTGAAGTTTGCGGACCACACCACCCTCCTTGGGCTCATCACAGGTGGGAATGAATCTGCCTCCAGGTGGAAGATGACCATCTGGTGACCTGGTACAATCAGAACAACATGGAGCTCAATGCTAAAGACAGTGAAGATGTTGTGGATGTCAGACAGAGCCCATTCCCACCTGCCCCATCTACCCATGTGACAGTCAACACTGGATGGAGTTCCTTATCCTGGGCACCATCATCACCGAGGACCTCAAGTGGGAGCTGAACATCAGCTCACTCACCAAGAAAAGACAGATAGAGGGTGTAGTTTCTGCAGCAGCTGAAGAAGTTCAACCTGCAAAAGACAATGATGGTGCACTCCTACACCACTTTCTCAATCACCATCTGGTATGCTGTGACCACTGCCAGGGACAAGGTATCAGTTGCTCCCCTGAGAAGGTGATTGTCTGCAATTTGTCTTCACTCTAAGGCCTCTAAGATTTTTTTGGCTCCAACTACAACACATTCCAAGTTAAAAGTCTTTCAAGGCACCATCAAGCATCAAACCTGTTTGGATGCATTATTTTCCTAGCCTGTTAGAAGTATGGAAAGATTGAATATATTATATTTCACACACACACACACACACACACACACACACACACACACACACACACACACACCTCTCTCTCTCTCTCTCTCTCTCTCTCTCTATATATATATATATATATATATATATATATATATAAATATATAGTTTACTGTTTATTCCATAATTTCACACTAAACATACTGCTCAGTCTTTTTTTGTTTGTCTTTTGTACATTGATTGAGTGCAATGTTTAAATCGGAGTCCAGTTCCTTGTATGTGCACAATTACTTGGCCAATAAAGCCGATTGCAATTCTGATTTCCGATTTTGAACAACTTTCATTTACTTAATTTCAAATGGTTAAGCTTCTGTTTCAGCTCAATAACCTTTTAAAAGTGAAGCATGGTGTCCTAGAGAAGAGTTGTTCAATGTGTTTTAGTTTTGATCAGGTCAATGACCTACCATCAGCAGCAATGATGAAGCTGGTGTTGTTATACATATCCGCTACTTCCTCCTCTGTCCAGCTAAATTCCACATCAGCGTCTACAAAGAATAGACAAATGGAAAGACAGACATTTTCTATGGTCAGAAGGTGGTTGTTTCTTGCTATAGCAGCAGCTCATACACCAAAGTTGAAGAAGAAGGCCTTGGAAGAAGGTCTTCCAAACTTACATGACACAGACATCCTTTGACTTAAAGCTGTAGCTATTGATTTATACAGTTGTAAACTGCTGCAACTTAGCTTAAGAAGGTGAGGTTACTGACGTGTGCAAGGGGCAAACTAGCCTGCCTCCAAGTCGGTACACGTATTTCACTTCACATTACGCTTGTGTTGATTTACATAAGGCTTAGGAAAAATGGAAAATGCCAAATAGAAAAGGGGAGTTTTAGCAACTTAACTTTAACTTTAGTAAAATGGGGTGTGCCAAAGTCAGTAGGCTATACCTGTTATTTCAGTGTGTAAGGTACATATTTATGCAACATTGCATATCTTCTGCTGCAGAAGATATGTAAATATCAGAAAATCTTTATGTATAAAAAACTCTTAATTTATTAGTGCTGTACAAGTCCTCGTCATAGTTAAGTCTGCAATTAAAGGGACAGCCTAAAAAATTGACCTCACAAATCACACAACTACATACCTGCAATTCTTTGAATTCCAAGTGAGCATGACTTCATGACTCATGTTTATTGTTCTTCAAATGAAGTGGTGACCTGGTCCTTCTTTGACACAGATAAATAAAAAATAAAATAAAACAAAGAATAATATATGATAAATATAAACGTAAATAAATGTAAACGTAAATCTTGTCTATCCACCACTCAAAGCATGTTACCTGTACACACAGGATATATAAGTTGCTTTTTTCATGGCTTAATTGTGTTTGTTGTCCTTCAAAGTGGTGACCTAGTCTTTAACACCGGTACGTTGGATGAAGTGACCAGTAATTTACTATAAATATATATTTGTGCTCTCAGGATCAAATATCAAGTTAAACTTGAGATAAAAGGGGGGAAATAGGTAACATGGAATGTGACTACTGAAGATTTCATTCATTGTTTCACTAAACTTATATGATCAAATATAGGCCATTGAACCCAGATTTCCAAGAATCCTCCATGTATTAATACGTCAGTATGAACTTTGCCCATAGACCCAGCTTTAAACTACCACTGGTTGAGTGTGACCCCTGATCCATTAAGTTATCAGGTCACAAAACCCCAGCTACCTTAATGTTCTCTTTTTCTTTTCCTCTGATCCCATGCTTTTTACTTGATGGCTCTCCCCGGCGTTAGGATTAGGTTTGGCTAAGTTCACACCACTAACTGAGAGTTAGTTACTAACAAGTTCAGTTAGCAGTTAACAAGTTAGTGCTGAGCTGCTGACACCGCAAGGTGAACAAAGGAGCGACCAGTTTCCCTCAACCGGCCCTATCACAACACAGCATCGGAACCACAACTCTTCAAAGCCTACTTATTAGCTAAGAAATCGCCAGTTTACTCTTGTAATGTTTTGTCCTGGTCTGGTTTTTAAGTAGCCACACCAGTACTTGGTTGTTAGTTGTACTCATAGTTATCCTGCCTGCAAACTAAACATCCTATTTGCTAACATGGCCCAGTTATCCTACATGGATCATGTTAGAAACTGCAAGTTTATTTGCCCTTATCTCCACAAGAAGACACCAACTGCTGGTTCAGCATACTTGTGGTAGTACCTCCCACTTCACCTGCCACTCTTTAGGTAGAGGTCTGGATTATGACTTCCGTCTCTTTGTCTCCAAACACCTTCACCTTGATTAAGTGTTTGCCATTTGTCTTTTAAATTATCTTCAATTCAATTCAAGTAGCAGCTTCTTTCTATTAATCGGGATTAAGCTGTCCTTATAAATTGGCATGAGGGTTAATTGATAATCCTTTATCTAATTCGTTAAATATGATATATTATGATGAACTATGTGTTTGGTTAGGCTCATCATCATTGGAATATTTATGGTACTATAATGTGCAATATTTAACATGATTTAAAGGCCAGATATTGTAATTTCTTTGTTTAGAACAATGGCAGTCATCATGGCAATCAACATTGTGGACACATAAAATAGATAACTGGTTATGTCCAGATAAATTCTGTATGAGTCATTGTGTTTCTATTGATATTCAATTACTTATTGTTTTGCAGTTCGTTATATTTTGCCACTACTGAGCTTTACTGCAATCTACCGGATATTCAGATACGTGGCATTTATTCTGCCAAGGCCTAATGCTGTATGTTGATAAAAGTGAAAAATAATTTGCTTATCTGCCCCATGATTTGGATGTGCTCTAAAAATTAATGGGTTCTTCATTTGTCCATGCTCCATCCTTCCACCAAGTTTCATGGAAATCAGGCAAGTAGTTTTTCCATTATTCTGCTGAGAGTCAAACATATAAACAAACTGAACAAATGGACCAGGTCGCTTTATTTGAAGAGCAAGAAACAGTCATGAAAAATATAATGCCTAGTAAATAATGAATTCATGTGCAGTATTTTAGGCTGTCCCATTACCTGCAAGCTTAACTACAAAGAGGATATGACCATCACTAATAACTCAAAAATCTTGATAATTGAAATACCATAATTAGGGCCACGGTGCAATCGCACGAGCACTGGTCACTGGTTTGAGAGCACCCAGCTTTGAGAGCACCCAAGTGAATTATATATCAAAACGTGCGTCTTGATCGGGATCGGCGTGCTATTACTTTTCTCAAAAAATTTCCCTAAGGAATGAATGGGAGGAGGTCAAAAAACTAATACTTTCCGTACTGCCTACTGCTCCGGCATACTTTCACCTAGAGACTCCATTTAAACTTTAAAATGTAGACACAAGTCTTGTGTATTGGTGTATTATTCCACGTTTTGATATGTCATATAGTTTTTGATCAATCGCTGTTCAATGACCATGATCGTTTTGGGAGAAATTTTGAGCTTTCAATGGGTGTGTATTGCACGGAATGTTCGGGCTAGAGTGGGTGATGTCATCGGTTAGAGTGGAGGAAAGCTGGAAAAAAGTCCTGAATTTTTCTCTTTCCACACTCCTCCCAGCCACAATTTACGCTCTATATGCATTATTTTTTCCACAGTTGTAGACAAATTTATGCTGTCTCTCACAATGTGCTCGAAAAATCAGAGAGACTTATAGAGTTTGAATTAGCAGCCTCTAAGTGCGGCCATGTCTGTCTCTGCTCCTCATTGACTCCCATACAAAGATTTTCTGAGAGAAGCAGAACAGACTCCTGTTTTAAACTTGCAAGTGTCTGCAAAATATTTTGCGTAGAAACACCAAAAGCACACCGAAGCGTTCAGGAAGTCCTTACAGCGATGACGGTCTGTTTTTAATTCTGATAGGAGCTACGGTTTTGTCAGCATTAGCCCAAATGTGAGAGCAGTGCAGAGGCAGAAAATGTCTCTATTTCTGCGTGTGCGTCTGTTGAGCTGAGAGCATGCGCGCGAGCGCGTGCAGCTGTGTCTGAGTGCATGACATCATCGGTCAGGCCACCTCCAGTTGCTGTGGCAACCTCTGAGCCTCAGTACTTCGCTGAGCACTCCCACACACACACACACACACACACACACACACACACACAAACACAGATATGTAGCTTCATGTGATTACAGATACACACACTCAAACACCAACAGACATGTCACCAGGGTTAAAATCCACAAATTAGCCGCATTAACCGCTGTTAGCATTGTGGCTAATGCTAACATGAGGTTCTATGAACTAGGTGTATACAGGTTTGATATATGATGTCGGATTGTTGTGCTAATATGCTAATAATTAGCATGCTAATGCTAACATGCTAACCTACAGTAAAATGACTCTTCAATGCATTCTCATGGTGTTTGAGAGCTTTACAATGTGTTATTTGACATGCTAGTGTTCGCTTAGCATTAGCCGCTGTTAGCATTGCGGCTAATGCTAACATAAGGTCCTATGAACAGGTTTGACTTGTGATATCAGGTTGTTGTGCTAATATGCTAATGCTAACATGCTAACCTACCTTAATATGATTCTTAAATGCATTCTAATGGTGTTCAAGACCTTTTTAATGTGTTATTTGACATGCTAATGTTAGCTTAGCTTAGCTTAACAGCGGCAGTAGCCCCCGTGGCCCTTTCAAAATTTCCCCAGGGGAAATTGTCTAGTTATTAATATATTGTTCTTACATTAAAGCTTGCATGAGATACTGTTAAGTATTGTACATTCCTGATTGTTCAGGAAGTATTACATTACAAATTAATTCCTGCTCTTTCATGCAATATGTCCTGTATGGATTCATGATAAGCCATGTACCCTTACCATAAAGTATAACCAAAACATCCCTGGTTGACAGATATGTCAGGCTGGCGGAAAGAAGAGAATTACATACTAAAAGACTACCGTGATGTCAAATGAGATATGGAGATCATCAGCTGAGATGATCCATACAACTTCCAAATGTGGAGAGACACTTTAATCCAATTTCAAATATCTCAGAGACCTCATCTTTCTATTTTGCTTGCTCAGTTATCTGATATTTGATCCAACCTGTCCCTGGTGTGCTCAAGCTCCAGAGACCCTTATTCGTTCATTTTGGCAATGTCCAGGTTTAACCTCCTAGGACCTACCGTCCACATATGTGGACATTATACTGCTAATAGTAATATCTATATCTATATCTATATCTATATCTATATCTATCTAAGATAGATAGATAGATAGATATATACACACACACACACACACACACACACACAAAAAAAAAAAACATGCCATGCAAGAGTTTGTGTCTTAAAATCAATTGCCTTTTCATCACTTTTAGCAAGATGTCTCATTCCATACAATCCTCAAACATAGCAGCTGGGTGGATGAGTTGATTTTTTTTTTTATCTCAAATTGGAAAAAGCTGAGGTACACTACGCAACATTTAATAACCATTACTGAACTACGATAACAATGTCTGCAATAAAAGAATTGTAGTTTGTCGACTGTGACAAGAACAACTTTGTAGAATCATTATAGATTACATATAATCCCTCTTTTTCTTGAAATGTCAAGATGTCTGGATTATGGCTTTCAGATAAAGTATTAATTTTTGTATATGTTTTTGTGTAATCCAGAGTGGGCTGGAAATTCACTGAAAACTGGGATGCAGTTTCACTCCACCAATTTTTATTAGTAAATCATGTTGCTCTAGGTTTATACTGTAGCACGTTGGTTTGAAAAGCAAAAATAAGTGTGTGTGCTACCTGTACAAAGGTCGTGCTGGAGCCAGTCTAGATGTCTCACTCTAACCTCTCCACCTGATGAATCACAAATCAGAGGACATAGTATTAAGCCAAAAAACTGTCATAAGCTTTCCTTAGGTATATATGTATACTGGGGTCGACCGGTGATGATCTGGGGTTGTTTCAGTATGGGTGGAACAGAGCAAATACAATTGTGTGAAGGGCAAATGAACCAGGTCACGTACAGGGCTACTCTTGAAAACAGTCTTCTTCCATCAGCTGATAAATTCTTTCCTGCCTCGAATGACTGGATTTTCCAACAAGACAATGCCCCTTGCCACACAGCAAGGTCAGTTAAAGCCTGGATGGAGAACCAGAACATTCGAACCATGTGTCTTGGCCTGCTCAATCACCAGATCTAAATCCAATTGAAAACCTGTGGAACATCATCAAACTCAAAATGGAGAACCACGAGCCCAAAAACAAAAATACATTTGTTGGAATTTTTGCAACAGGAATGGGCTGCTATGACAGCAGAACAATGTCAGAAGCTGGTGGAGAGCATGCCAAGACGTATGACTGCAGTCATCAAAAACAATGGTTATGCAATCAAGTACTAACTCCTGTGTGTATCATGTGATTTACAGACAGAAAAGAAAACATGGAATGCCTAAAAGCACTGTTTTTGGCAGTACAATGCCATAGCTATTGATGTAAGAACTTAAGTGATTTTGGTTATTATCAAGAAAACCATGGAAAATGGCTAGATATCAGCTCTTAAATTAAACTCTTATGAGCTATTTTTGTTGTTATCATTATATTTGTCCAAACAAATGTACAAATGTAGTTTAGTTGTACCAGGTATTAAATGAACAAGAAATTGAAGAAAACAAGGGTATATATATATACGTGTGTGTGTGTGTGTGTATACATACGTGTGTGTGTGTATACATACATACATACATACACACACACACACACACACACACACACACATATATATATATATACATACACACACACACACACACACACACACGTATATATATATACACGTGTGTGTGTGTGTGTGTGTGTGTGTGTGTATACAGTGCTGTGAAAAAGTATTTGCCCCCTTCTAGATTTCTTATTTTTTTGCATATTTGTCACACTTAAATGTGTCAGATCGTCACACAAATTTTAATATTAGACAAACATAAGCTGAGTAAATACAAAATGCAGTTTTTAAATAATGACTTTATTTATTAAGGGAAAAAAGCTATCCAAACCTATATGACCCTATGTGAAAAAGTAATTGCCCCCTGAACCTAACAACTGGTTGTGCCACCTGCAACAGTAATAATTGCAATCAAGCGTTTGCGATAACTGGCAATGAGTCTTTCGCATCGCTGTGGAGGAATTTTGGCCCATTCTTCTTCATAGAATTGTTTTAACTCTGCCACATTGGAGGGTTTTCGGGCATGAACTGCCCGTTTAAGGTCACACCACAGCATTTCAATTGGATTTAAGTCCGGACTTTGACTCGACCACTCCAAAACCTTAATTTTGTTTTTTTAAGCCATTCAGAGGTGGACTTGCTGGTGTGTTTCGGGTCATTGTCCTGTTGCATAACCCAAGTGCGCTTGAGCTTGAGGTCACTAACTGATGGCCGAACGTTCTCCTTCAAGATTTTCTGGTAGAGAGCAGAATTCATGGTTCCATCAATTACAGTCGTCCAGGTCCTGAAGCAGCAAAGCAGCCCCAGACCATCACACTACCACCACCATGTTTGACTGTTGGTATGATGTTCTTTTTATCAAATGCTGTGTTCTTTTTACGCCAGATGTAACGGGACGCACACCTTCCAAAAATTTCAACTTTTGTCTAGTCAGGCCACAGAATATTTTTCCAAAAGTCTTGGGGATCATCAAGATGTTTCTTGGCAAATATGAGACAAGCCTTTGTGTTCTTTTTGGTCAGTAATGGTTTTCGCCTCGGAACTCTCCCATGGATGCCATTTTTGCCCAGTCTCTTTCTTATTGTTGAATCATGAACATTGACCTTAACAGAGGCAAGTGAGGCCTGCAGTTCTTTAGATGTTGTTCTGGGTCCTTTTGTGACCTCCTGGATGAGTCGTCGTTGTGCTCTCGGAGTAATTTTGGTAGGCAGACCACCCCTGGGAAGGTTCACCACTTTTCCCAGTTTTCTCCATTTGTGGATAATGGTTCTGACCGTGGTTCACTGGAGTCCTAAAGCCTTAGTAATGGCTTTGTAACCCTTTCCAGATTGATAGATTTCAATTACTTTGTTTCTCATTTGTTCTTGAATTTCTTTAGATTGCGGCATGATGTGTTTCTGTTCGTGATCTCGCAACCTACTTCACTTTCTCAGACAGGTTTTATTTAAGTGATTTCTTAATTGAACAGGTCTGGCAGTAATCAGGCCTGGGTGTGGTCAGTGAAACTGAACTCAGCTTTCCAAAAAATGTGGTTAATCACAGTTGACTGATGATTTTTGATGATTTAACAAGGGGGGCAATTACTTTTTCACTCAGGTTATTTAACTCTTATTTACTCAGGTTATGTTTGTCTAATATTAAAATTTGTGTGATGGCCTGAAACATTTAAGTGTGACAAATATGCAAAATAGTAAGAAATTAGGAAGGGGGCAAATACTTTTTCACAGCACTGTATATATATGTATATATGTGTGTGTATGTATGTATGTATGTGTGTGTGTGTGTGTGTGTATGTATATGTATACACACACACGAAATGAAATGCATTACTAGACAGTGAAATAAATAAATAGCTGTCCTGTTTTCCTGCATGTTCCTATGCGCATAGATGTGGAGATTCTGTGGTGATGCGTTTATGATACTGCCACTTATTAACTTGTGGCACAAGAGTTCATGAGTTCAGTTCCATCTCCAGGGACATATTTTGATTTGAACACATCTTCAAAACCAAACATATAGTTAAATGAATTCCTCTCTGACAGTGTTAACAAAAACTGAACATTATTATCTTTGCAGAGGTAGAATTTATGGGTGAGCTTTCGTCCTGAACTGCTTTTCTGCGATCCCCCAGCCCCATTATCCTTTGATTTTTAATTTGTTTTCCATTCCAGAAAAGCACAAGCGACCCAAGATCATTACTGAACCACAAATGTGCTTGCAACTGGGCTCTAAATAATATGGGAACCTTTGGGCACATTCTCAACAAATATAAAGATATATGTAAAATCAAGCTTATTGTGATAATATTCACATGGGTAGTGCCTGCTCAGGCTTGTTGTAGCTGACCAATCAGAGCAGATTGTACTTCACCAGAAAGAGGCCTTAAAGGCAGGAGTTAAAATGTATTGTTCAGACTGTTCAGAGAGAATACTCCTGCTGCGGTAATGGACAGTATCTGAGATGTTCCTTGATAAAAGCATGAAAACATTTTCTACTTGATCGCCAAAACATAAATATGAACCTGGAAAAGTGCATAGTATGTGACCAGATTCTGACCTATCATATTTTACCAGAATAAAACATTATAATGACAATGTGACTCAGGAGGTAGAGCAGTTGTCCACTCATCAGAAGGCCAGTAGTTCAATCCCTGGCCCCTGCAGTCTGCATGTTGAAGTATACTTGGGCAAGATAATGTACCCCAAATTGCTTCCTATGCTGTGTCATCGGCTGTTTGAATGGTTTCTGGTCATAATGAGCATAATGACCAGTGTATGAATGTGTGTTTGAATGGGTTAATAGTGACTAGTTTAAAAGCCTTTTTAGTGATCGTGTGTCATAGTGTGCAATGTGAAAATTGATGACAACAATTGGTGATGACTGTGGACAGTATTGTAGGGTTGGGCTTAGGATTATCAATTTACTTTGTCAAAGCCTTATCTATATTTAGTGACTGTATTATTGTTGGCTGTATGTAAGCAAGGGAAACATGATTTAAGTAATTATGAGGATCATAATTTTCTCTACTCTACTCTCTACTGATATATTATCACAAAATGGCAACAAATTGACAATATATTACACTTAGACACCAGTGCCCATGGTATCCGCTGGAACTGGAAAAAACTGAGAAAGAAATAAGGAAAAAATAATGAGTAATCTGGCACACTTGTCTTCACATCTCACCTGAAGTTTCCATCATGTGTCTGTTTAACGTTACATTTCTCTTGCACATGCTTAGAAGGTCTTCTCCAACATCTGTAAAACAAAATTAGGTTTTCAGCATGAAAAACAAAAACAAAATAAAAACAAAAAGTAAGATGATAGTAGATGAGAGGTCTACTTTGCTCAGCATACCTTTGCTCTATCATACCATCTAAATTCCCCACAAAGGACAGAAGAACAAAATTCGAAAGCGCTGCAATCCAGCTCCTCATGTCTCCACTGTTCAAAGCAATTATTCTTTTTTGTTTGTTTGCGTCCTTTCTACATGCAGTTTTGATGAAGTTTGGCCATCCCCTTTTGTTATAACAGTATAGTGTATACTATTTTAACACATCGTCAATACCAAACATATAGAGAAATGAATTCCTCTCTGACAGTGTCAACAAAAACTGAACATTATTCTCTTTGCAGAAGTAGAATTTATGGGTGAGCTACTGTCCTGAACTGCATTTCTGCAATCCCCCACCCGCATTAGCCTTCAATTTTTAATTAGTTTTCCAGTCTAAAAAAGCACAAGTGAGCCAAGATCATTACTGAACCACAACTGTGCTAGCAACTGGACTCTTAATTATTTGGGAAACCAATTTTGTTTAGACTCTCGGCAGTCTAGACTGAATAGGTTTGAACTGTGTCCGTATATAGTATGTGTACATGATATTTTGTGATCCAGGTCCAATAGCACTAATCCAAAGGTAACTTTCTTTCTCATTTGAAAACTTTAAGAATTGCTTTGTTACAGCAAGCAATATCTCTTAATTACAGACTGTCATAGGCATTACTGTACAGTTAACCCTGAAACACGACCTGTTTCTATTTGAATATGCACAGCTTCCAATTTATGTACCAGTGATTGGTAATTTCTCATATTGTTATTCAACTGTTGCTCAGAGGTATCTTTGTCTCTTTCTGCACTTGCAATTGTCAGTCTTGTTGAACCACTGTACAGTGCTGTACTCTGTGTATAAAACTTTACTTTTTGGAACCCCTCTATACAAAATAACATCTACGTGTTAAGAGGACTTTGTTCAACCTAAAAGCATGAAAGACAATTCAAAAATAGAGTAGTCCTCTCAGCCATTCGAATCAAGGATTTGCGACAGGCACTTATTATTACAAACTTTTGAATGGTAGTGTATATATAAACAAAAATGAGCAACATAAACTGTAAAATTACTTTATGTACATTACATATCACAGATCATTTATGCACAGTATTTGCATGTATATGCATCCATGCAGAGTATATGCAGCCTGTTTGGTTTTATATTTGACAATGATGTATGATATGTACACTTTATTTTACAATCTCTCTATTAAAGTGTAATATATATAATTTGCAGGTTACTTGGTTATTGCACAGGGATTGTTTTTGACATTAAATGTCCTCCTTAAATTCACTTTAATCTCCACAGTTTAAAACATGTTCAGCTCCAGGTTGTTGTGACTGCACCAGAGGTCAAGTTGTTTTAACCTGTTTTTAATAGACAGGAGGTTAAAACAGCATGGGAGAGAAAAGAGCAACGGACAGAGTATGCATCACAGGGGGGCGTCAGTAGTGACTGACTGGGTGCTGGGCATGATTTATCCCAGCCTTACCTACTACTTCTTGTCTGTCAGAAAGTTTGCGATCCACTGACAGGTGGAGGTGGGTGCAGTGAACTAGGTGAGTTTCAAGTGGACGACTGCTGGGATGAAGTACTGAATACCAAGCTGAAGTCCACTTGCATTTGTCCCTGGGGAGCCGCAGTGTCGCAGGAAGTAGTACAGTCCAAGGTTAACATCTTGATTCCCTGACCTTTTTGCCTGTTAGGCAAACTACAGATGGTCCAGCAGGGAGCCCGTGAGGCTAACACCAGTCTCCTGAAAGTCCTCATGACCACATACACTAGGGCAACAGGCCTTTAAGTCCAGTCCTGGTTTCTCAGGGATGGGGATTATTGTGAAGTGTCTGAAACAGGTATGGACTTCATACATCTCCAGTGATTTGTGGAAGATTGTGTAAAGATGGGGGCTAGTTAGTCAAAACTTTCAGACAGGGGGATGACATGTCATCTGGGCCTGCTGCCTTCTTGATCTCCTGTCTGAAAGAAGTAACACACATCCTCTTCACAGATCCTGAGTGAAGGTGGGGAGAGGAGAGGGAATTGCATAGAGTGCAGTTTGTTAAGGGATGTCTATGAGTACACCCACACTAGGCCAGTTAGATTTGTAAAAAAATTTCTCTCAGTTTCAGTCCCCTGTCCAGACTAAAACTACATTTTCCACTTAAAACGGAGCTTTTCTAAAGTGGTTTCTAGAGTGTATACATCTTAAAACACCAACTTGGTCTTTCAGTGTATATGGGGTAAACAGAGTTTTAGTAAAACAATGAAGGAAGCCAGACCACTGAGGAGTCAGAGGCTGTGTGCCAGTAAAGTTAAGAATACAAGTGGGATAAAAGCATTGGATGGCCTTAGCTTTGGTTCATTTTGTTTTTGTTTTGTTTTTGAAGTAGGATGGAAACACAATGAAGAAGTAAAAATCGTACGATACAACATGGTTAATGAAAGCGTCTTTATGTGAGCATGGAATTTCTTCCTTTACAGTGTGACATCTGTACACCAGGTTTCGTTAGTATAGAAACAGATTCCATCTGCCCTAGTTTTCAACGAGAACTCAGTTACACAGTTCACTTAGGACTATACGTCTACTGGCCTCCAACTTTACTATCTGGAATGGACTCACTCAGCCAGGCTTTGCTGAACGACGGGGTAGTGGATCTTGAAAAAAACATTTTTGTTTCCTGCACTGTAGCACAGTTTAACTGGTACTACAGTGTATTTACCTGCCTTGCATCTCCTCCATGACCCATAAAATGACACTGCTCCTCCAGCTAAGATCTCCCAAAAACTTTATGGGTGTGTTAAAATCTGTGAAAAAGTAATGGACTTTCAAATATTCAACAATTCCTCTCTGGTGATTGTATTTGGATAAAGAGAGATGAAGACTGAACAGATAAACAAAAAAAGAAACATAGAAGAAAGAGCAAGAAAAAGGCAGCTATAACATTTCTGAGTGATGATCAGAGCTAATTACGTCAGATATTTAGACTACTGTGCTGTGGATTATGTCAATATCTTTGAATATCTAAGTTTAACAACTGAGATTTCTGTGAATGGACTTGAGTATGGAATGCCATTCTTGAGCTTCAATTGACTATCTTTGTCTGAGCTGTCACAAGCTCAGAAATCTCACAATTTCAGTCTACATCAGCCATCATGTGACTACTCCTTTGCCAGCTCAATTCACTGATGAAAACCATGAGACAATGTTCAAAGCTAAAAAAAAAAAAAACCCAAAAAGCAATACAGACCTTTGACTAGGACCTTCTGTGCTCAAGTTGATTCAGTAGTATTCACAGAATTCTCAGCTGTCAGTGCAGATATAATAACCTATTAATCTACAATTTAATTAGGACATCTTCTTGATGGCATTATACCTGTGCAGTACACTGTTTTGGCTAAGGTTGACATGATGATGCTGGTGAAGCCTGTTCCAGCTCCAAGCTCTAAGACTGTAGCATCTCTGAACACGGTCGGCTTAGAGAGGATGAAGTCAGCCAAGAGGAGTGCCCCTCGCCACACCTGATGTGAGCAAAAAAGACGCGTTGCTTTAATGCCTTCTTAATATTAACCACCACTTGCACAAACAATTCATGGGACAGTTCAACATTAACTGTTTTCATTAACAGTACAATGAAAATGCTTTTAATGTTTTACCTCAACAACAAATATATGCTTATTCTGAATTGATGCCAGTAATATGTTTCAAACAAGTTAGGACGGGGGCAAAAAAGACAAACAAAACTTGGAATTTTCCGAAAACACGTGTTAGGAACATTCCACAGCTGAACAGGTTAATTGGTGACAGTATTTCGATTGGGTCTGAGAGAGTCATCCTTGAATGGCTCAGTTCACAAGAAAGGATGGGGTCTTGTTCATCACTGATTGCATTCTGTTTTTATTTACGTTTTACCCAGATCCCCAACTTTTTGGAATCAGGGTTTTACATGAAACATTAAATATCATCAGCTTTGGTCAATAACAAAAGTTCATCTCAATACTTTGTTATATACCCTTTGTTGGCAATGACAGAGGTCAAACGTTTTCTAAGTCTTCACAAGGTTTTCACACACTGTTGCTGGTATTTTGGCCCATTCCTCCATGTAGATATCCTCTAGAGCATCAGTGTTTTGTACAAGCTGTAATTTGCTAATAGGATGTTCAGAGGATGTTCATTTAGTTGTTTAATTTTGTAGAAAAAAAGCAGATCACAGACGTGACACAAAACTAAGGTCATTTCAAATGGCAACTTTCTGGCTTTAAGAAACACTAAAAGAAATCAAGCAAAAAAAAATTGTGGTAATCAGTAACAGTTACTTTTTTAGACCAAGCAGAGGGAAAAAAAACATGGAATCACTCAATTCTGAGGAAAAAAGTATGGAATTATGAAAAATAAACAAACAAAAGAACACTTCAACACACCACTAGTAATTTGTTGCACCACATCTGGCTTTTATAATAGCTTGCAGTCTCTGAGGCATGGACTTAATGAGGGACAAACAATACTCTTCATCAATCAAAATTGTGGTAGTCAGTAACAGTTACTTCTTTAGACCAAGCAGAGGGAAAAAATTATGGAATCACTCAATTCTGAGGAAAAAAGTATGGAATCACCCTGTAAATTTTCATTCCCAAAACTAACACCTGCATCAGATTAGATCTGCTCGTTAGTCTGCAGTTAAAAAGGAGTGATCACACCTTGAAGAGCTGTTGCACCAAGTGGACTTACATGAATCATGGCTCCAACACGAGAGATGTCAATTGAAACAAAGGAGAGGATTATCAAACTTCTTAAAGAGGGTAAATCATCACGCAATGTTGCAAAAGATGTTGGTTGTTCACAGTCAGCTGTGTCTAAAATCTGGACCAAGTACAAACAACATGGGAAGGTTGTTCAAGGCAAGCATACTGGTAGACCAAGGAAGACATCGAAGCATCAAGACAGAAAACTGAAAGCAATATGTCATGAAAACAGAAAATGCACAGCAAAACAAATGAGGAACAAATGGGAGGAAACTGGAGTCAACGTCTGTGACCGAACTGTAAGAAACCACCTAAAGGAAATGGGATTTACATACAGAAAAGCTAAATGAAAGCCATCATTAATACCTAAACAGAAAAAAACAAGATTACAATGGGCTAAGGAAAAGCAAGCGTGGACTGTGGATGACTGGATGAAAGTCATATTCAGTGATGAGTCGCGAATCTGCATTGGGTAAGGTGATGATGCAGGAACTTTTGTTTGGTGCTGTTCCAATGAGATTTATGTAGATGACTGCCTGAAGAAAACATGCAAATTTCCACAGTCATTGATGATATGGAGCTGCATGTCAGGTAAAGACACTGGGGAGATGGCTGTCATTACATCTTCAATAAATGCACAAGTTTACATTGACATTTTGTACATTTTTCTTTTCCCATCAATTGAAAGGATGTTTAGGGATGATGAAATCATTTTTCAAGATGATAATGCATCTTGCCATAGAGCAAAAACTGTGAGAACATTCCTTGAAGAGAGACACATAAGGTCAATGTCATGGCCTGCAAATAGTCCAGATCTCAATCCAATTGAAAATCTGTGGTGGAAGTTGAAGAAAATGGTCCATGAGAAGGCTCCAACCTGCAAAGCTGATCTGGCAACAGCAATCAGAGAAAGTTGGAGCCAGATTGATGAAGAGTATTGTTTGTCCCTCATTAAGTCCATGCCTCAGAGACTGCATGCTGTTATAAAAGCCAGATGTGGTGCAACAAAGTACTAGTGGTGTGTTGAAGTGTTCTTTTGTTTTTTTATTTTTCATGATTCCATACTTTTTTCCATACTTGCTTTTTTTCTACAAAATTAAACAACTGAATGAACATCCTCTGAGACTGGTGATTCCATAATTTTTGCCAGGGGATGTAGAAGATGTTTGGTCTCTCATCCAAAAGACTTCTTCAGTTCTAACAGACTGGCGGGAAGTCCCAGGCATTTGTCCTCTTGAGGGATCATAGCTCCGTCCAGCTATCCTGCGAATGGTTAGGGTCACATGAGTCATGGTGTGGTTGGGTGAAAACAGGTGGGTCATTGACCCACCTGACCATCATGTAACTCAATAGGGTCACGTCCTGGTGTGAATGGCTGTTAAGATGCCTGGGGAGAGATCTCAGGACTGCAATGTAAGTGGCTGGTAAATGGTGTCTTTGACCACCTCCTCTGTTCAGTGATGGTCTTTCCAGATTGACATGGATGGCTTCTTTCACTTTTCTTTAAAGCTATTGATTTTCATTGGCCAAAATATGTACATTATTGTCCTCAGATGTAGGTGGACTGCTGAGTTTTGAGCTGAGGTGTTGGCTCTCCTGTGTTGTGCCATGCGCTTGTGAAGCGGTTGCTTGGTTTCCCCAATGTAAGAGTTATTTCCTTACAGTCTTCATTGCTACCAGGGTGGGAATGCATGTGAAGAGTGAGGTGCCATCATTAGATACCATGGTTTTATCTGAGCCCAGCTTGAAATTTCTCACCTTGTTGGCAAAATCTTGGGAGTTTTTGATAGATATAGTGGTCAGTCAATGGCAGCAGTCTACATGTTGAAGTATCCCTGGGCAAGGTACTGAACCCCAATTTGCTCGAGATGCTGTGCCATCAGTGTGTGCAGTCTACATGTTGAAATATCCCTAGGCAAGATACTGAACCTCAATTTGCTCCAGATGATGTGCCATCAGTGTGTCAGTGTACTTGAATGGTTAATGCTTGTAATGAGCTGGTGGCTTAGCCACTATCTTACAAATGTTTGCGTGAATAGGTGAATGCAGACGTTGTAAAAAGAGCTTTGAGTGGTTGTCAGACTGGAAAAGTGCTATAAAAATACAGTCCATTTGCCATTTGTCTCTCTTTGTGTTCAGGTTTGTGCATTTTTAATGTGGTGAGAGAGCAAGATCTGAGAAAGACAGGCCAAGTGTCAGGACAAGGTCAAGTGTGGTCTGAATATTGCACATGGCACAGGTGTTCTGGAAACAGAAGTAAAATATGCCTCAACTAGGAAAACACCAGGTAATGATGGTTACAGCATGGAGTTTCATAGAGACTTCCAGGATGAGATTTTTTCCCCCAGGATGGCAAAAGCAATTTAAGAATATGTAATGAGGAGGAATCTTTGTTCATCCAACCATAGTGAACAAACTTTCTTGGTGTTGAAATACTTTTAATGGCCATACAAGGGCAGTCTAAAATTCACTAAGCTGCTGCTACTGACAATACAGCAGCCTGTGTCTTCTTAACACTGTGTTTAGATAAAGTTATTACTGCTGTACTAGAATGTGAGCTACCTTTTTATAAAAAGCTTGCAGAAAAGGGTTTTCTGGCAGAAAGGTTTTTGGTAGGCAGTATACAGTAAAGAGTGACCACATGCAGAAAGGGTCATGGTGGATGAGTGGGTCAACCACAGGATTGTCAACCTGGAGACTGGAGTTCAAGTCCTGTGTGAAACTTATTGTTATATCATTGACTTATTATTATTTTCCTTTTTCTGTTGCAGCTTGGTTAGGTTTTGGTAACGTTAGATTTAGGAAAATACCATGTTTTGGATTAAAACACACCCTTTCACAATGTTAACAGGGTTAATGGGGGTTAAAAAGGGTCAATGTAGTTCTTGCATTTATTTTTGGGCAATTCTTCTCAAAATATAAAAGACAAGACATCAAGAATCATGAAAAGACATGAGAATCAATCAAGGGTGATATACACATTAACATAAGCTGGGTCAATACAGTTTTTGAAATTAAAAACATCTGTTTGCTACAACTGGATGAACAACGTCATTATTTCAAATGGCAGTGATGATGCGATCTGCTATCATTTCCATAACAACAAAGCCTTGTAAGGATCCCATGCAATTTTCGATCATTAAGTATTTTAAATGGTTATTAATTGTTAACCAATATTCTTGTGACATGCCTGGAGAAGGTAATGCACTCTTTAGTACATTCAGACCAGATGGGCTTCATTTGAGGCTGACCTGCCTCTAACAAGAGGAGACTTCTTCATGCAATGTCAAGAGCCTCTACTTTTCAGAATCCAGCACTAGCAATATCACTGGATGCTGAAAAAGCTTTTGATAGAACACAGTGGCCTTATTTATTTCAATTACTGTAAAAATTTGACTTTGGGCAAATGCAATGGATCAAAGCACTATAGAATGAACCAACTGCAGCCAATCAAATGTTAAAGCCAATGGTTTAATATCTCATCCTTCCCAACTCCTCAGATCCACACAACAAGCCTTCTCAGCCACATCAGCCATTTTCATTTTTGAACAGCTGACTGGTGCATTTGGGCCAATCAAGATAGAACTAAAAATAATGTGAATTTACAGAAGCATCTGGTCAATTTTCTGGATACAAAACTAATTGCATTACAAATAAGGCTATCCCTCTTAACCAATATACCAGCCCATCTTGGCTCTGCATCCTTTGTCTGGAAGTCTCAAGGTATGAAGTACCTTGGTATAGCTAGCAAATTAGCAAGATGTTTGACTTAAACAGCCCTAGTATTTAAGTAACTACAGGTGATATATGGAAATGGACAATCCTACCTTTATCGCTGTAGAGCAGAGGAGATAAAGATTATCTTTCTATCCAAATATTCCTTTCTTATATCAGCCATTCTATTTAAGTTTCCCCAACAATGATTTAAGGAAATAGTTATTATTTTCAAGCTACCTGTGGCAGGACAGAAAGAATCAATCTTAAGGAACTGGTCATGCCCAGAAACAAGTGTGGTTTAAGTGCTCCTCTCTTTACTATTTAGCATGCTATAGAATGTGATCAAAAGAGGGAAGGAGGTATTGGATGCCTGACTGGGACAGAGACATCCTCTTAATGCCTTCAGTAATGTAAAGCAAAGGGTTGGGTGAGGACTGAGAGATACTGGGTGTCTGTCTGTGTGTGCTGGCCTTTGCACTGATCTGCATATCCTTTTTGGTAAAACATTCCAAGATAATGACATAGGTTGACACTATGTCTTCAACCAGTGATGTTTGGATGTATAACATCAGACTTAAACTTGTCTTTACAGTTCTGAAAGATTTAGACATTTTCAATAACCTTTAACCCATAGGTGAGGCACACTGATGTTATCCATATATTCAGGACAAGAAGACTGCTGAAAGATTTGATTCCTTTCCCTAAGGTTGGACTATTATGAGTAAATGTTGTAAGTGACTGTCACCCAGTTTCTCCTGGGTGTTTGCTATATTCCCCTCCTGTAATGTACGCACTAGTTAAACCAATCTTTGATGCTCTGATATTCTGAAGAAAGTGGTTGTCTAGTGATAAATTCACTGTGTGCACACTTGTCTAAATGTAAGGGGTATGTGGACAGTAGTCATGGTGGCAGGACAGCCCAGGGAGGGATGACAGAAAATTTCCCTGATTTTCAAATCCCAGGTTGACAGGTATGGCTTGGTTCTTGTTCTTATTCTCTTCCAGTAATGAAGAAGCTTTTTCCTCTATCCTAACTGACTGTGTTGGGCCCTTGCGTAAAAAACAGTAAAGGTGTCAGAAATATTTGTCCACTATCATGGCTGTGGCCACTGGATTCCCTGAAGCTATAAACTTACATATTAAAGGTAAGGTGAAAGCAGAAGCTCTGCTCCAGTTCTATTCTACAGTCGGCTTTCTAGTTGAAGTTCATGACCATAGGTCAGGATGGATCAGGATTGTTTCAGGAAATTATGCATGAACTAGGGATCAAACAGATTATGTACTCACCTCCCATCCACTGTCACAAAATGCCATTGAATGCTGCCATGAAACAAGCTCATAATTAGAGCATAAACTGTGAATTGCCAATTAGACTGGATGTCAACTTACTGGATGTTTATTTTTTGTGGCCTTAGATAAAGTTAACAGCAGTAGAAAAATGCTTTTACCATTTCACAGCAGGTTAAACAATCCCTTCACAAAGTTTTGTTTGGTTCACCACTACATTTTATGTGATAAAGAAATCAGAAAAGAATGGATTGGTGGCAATGATCGGGGGAAACAAAGAGTTGTGTTGATTTATTTTTACTGACCTGTTTGCCAACGTCCTCCAAGGGTGTGGCCATCGTGTGCTCTGTAAATAGAGTGGATTCGTAAAATAAACATACAGGCTGTCTGTAAAAACACTCCTTATATATTTAGTGGTCTAACCCAACCTGGGGTCCGCGCTCCCCACTGGGGGCGGCAGAGATCGTAGGTGGTGTGCACAATTTTGTCTGCGCTGAGGTTGTGTGGTTACCAAAATTATAATTGTGTACATTAAATTTACAAAATCCTAATAACACAGTCAATTGTATAATCAAAACTCTGCATAATCCAAATTAAAACATATTTTTGGTCTACATTTAAATCATTAAGCTATTTATTATCTCTGACCTCTGAACTTGCGTAAGCAACCTCCAGGTCAGTTAGCAGGCTGGGCTAGGCAAGACCTGGGTAATTCGGTCCCACACATCACACTTGTAAAACACACATCAGATAACTGGGAAGATTTGGGCCCATTTATGAAATCATGTCAGCGCCCAGCCGATTGGCAAGAACTTGGCAAGACACTGCAGTGCTACTCTAAGAGTTTAACATCTGGGAGGTATTCCAGGTAGGAGGTTCAACAAACTCTGAGTTTATCCCTGAACTCTGAGTTGACTTACTCTGAGATCAGAAACTCTGAGTGTCCGGTTCCAGAACAGCTGATCTGATTAGTTCAATCAACTCTGAGTATGTTAACATTGAGTTGTGCGCGTGAACGATCACGATAAAAAGCCATCATCAATGGGGCCCCACTAGCACGTGTCACCATGACAACTGAAAAAAAACCCCAAAAACAAATCATTTTGTTTTACCTCGATGGAGTTTGAGGTCTTATTGCAGGCCTACGGGGAGTATGAGTACATATTTCGGCGTAAATCTAACACTGCTGCAGCAGCTAAGGAGAGAGAAAGAGCATGGGAGTAAACTGCTACCTGAGACAACGCGTAAGTTTGAATGTACTATTCCATTGACTTAACATTTAACCGTTCTTAAGATCGTAGCATACAGTTATGAATATACGTAGGAATAAAATCTGATTTTCATTTAGGTGCAATCCAACGTATTGAAATCATTTAAAATGTGACGATGTGTCCATGAACACTCAATAAAACACTAATTTAAAAAAAGATTAACATTTGAGTTCTGCTCAGCTAACAGAAAGAAGGCAGAGGCCCGAAAAACGGGTGGAGGGCCACCTCTGACAGAGACTGAGGAGCTGGCCCTCAGCTAAAACCGTGATGGAACAGTGGCTGAAGGCATCCCCGGGGGAAGCTCATCTGAGCCTGTCACCCCCCCAGGACAGGTGCCTACATCAGATGCAAGTATACACTTGTGTCTTTTTAAAAAATAAAATGTATATATAAAACTTTGTATATATAAAACTATATAAAATCTCCACCCCCTGTAGTGTAATTTTTCCAGCAGATATGTGATGATTTAAAGAAAATTGAGAGAAAACACTGTAATCAATGGTAGATGATAGTAGCTGATTTGTTGAGCATGATATTGTAAGTGAAGATGATATAATGTGATATTGTGATAATAGTTCATGTGCTTAGCGTGCTGCTGTTGCTTTAAACATGACACTACAGAGAAGTGAAGGAGAAGCAGAAAGATCATGAAATCACAAAGCACCCTTATCAGTTTCCTATGGCCTTGTAGGTGCCTCTACAGCAGCTTCTGTGTGTGGCTTTGTGCCTCTCTTATGGTTTGAACAAAGTCTTTAAATAAGTATTCTTTTACAATCCGTGTCTTAATATTTTACTACAACTACTGATAGATTGAATGTTCTTATAATCACTCTATGGTTTAATATTTAATCTCACCATGATTTAATATAATCTCAAAAGTGCACTTAAAGGCAATAGTAGTGTGTGATATACTTCGTAAGATGTGTTCTTTGCCTATAATGAAGTATGTAAACTGTGGTATAATTTCTCAAATAAGACATATGAAGATATGTGATAACTGGGGAAAATGTTATAACCAATGGTAGCTGATAACAATTGATCGAATCAACCTGATATTGCAGAAATGAATTGTTAGGATGTGATCTGTGATAGCAGCTGACTTATTAAGGGTAATATTGTAGTAACAGCTGATTCGCCAAGTGTAACACTATAGCAAAAGGGAAGAAATTATAAAATTAACTAATTTCGTAAAGAATCCTTATTAGGGGCTATGCAGGTGTCTTTGCAGCTGTTTTTTGGTCTTGCAGGTGTCTCTGCAGCTGCCTTTTGACCTTGCAGGTGTCTTAGCAGCTGCCCCTTCTTTGGGGGGTTGAATAGTATAAAAGACAGGGTGCAGCCCATTGTAAAACGAGCTGACCGGGATTGCATGCTGTGCATTTCTGTGTGTGTTCCCCTTTATTGTCGATAATAAAGTCAGAAGTCAGAAGTCTGAAATTTGCTTTTCAGACTTCTGACTTCTGCAGATCATTATTGGACATTCTTAAGAAGATTTTTTCCTGAAATAATTGGACGGCTAAATTTGAGTGTTTTTTCTTATTTTTGCCTGCTGTGGTTTGTTCAATCGGCCTTCACATTCCACGACACCCCCAACAGTTGTGGATGGTATCATCTGCCTTGTTCAGCCTCCTACTACTGAAACAATTGAACACCCTGCAGCTGTAAGTATTCCATACTCAGATCTTGCCTCAGATGGTAGTTCAAAGTATTCTGAAACAGTATCTTTTCCTTCATCACAGGAGGATGATGATGATGAAACACTGGCTGCTGCCACAGGGAGTGATCCAGAGAGGCCTACTGAAGTGTGTCTTAATATTATGTAGAGCTCTACCCATTCACATTCCTTTACATTCTTGAGTGGAATTTGGAGTTTGACATGTACACTGAAGTGATGAGCATAGATAATGGACAAACAACTAGCACAATTCTTGTCCCTCAACAGAACATGGCTGGGCATCACCAGGAGGAGGGTCCACAGTGCAACTTCCACAGTGCAGCTTGACACAGTGAGATTTTTGGTCAATACCATGTTAAATCTGTTTGTAGAACTGTAGGATTTAAAAGTTGTCCATAAGTTTCCCAGTTACCAGTGAAGGAGTTTTATAGAGTCCACCTCATGAAGAGTATAGAGAAAAGTAAAAAGGAAATGGTCTATCTGGATCGCCAGATTAGAAAAACAGACCTTGAAATTCTATTACTGGAATGCAAGCTGCACTTCAAAGGTGAAATATGTTAATGGATGGAATCATATTACAAATCCTACGGCAGTTTTCCCCACTCCTTTTCCTCACACTACTCTCACTCTCTCTCCTATCTGGAATCATTCCTCAGGACTTAAAAATTGCCAAAGTTGTCCCAATCTATAACTCAGGTGCTGTCAATGAATTCGGAAATTATCGACCTATATCTGTTCTTCCCTGCATTTCTAAGATCTTGGAAAAGCTGGTCTATTGCAGAATAACCAAACACCTTGAGAGCAACAATATATTATATAAACACCAATATGGTTTTCGTAAAAAACACTCTTTTTAGACTTAAGTAAAGCCTTTGATATGGTCGATCATGATATAATTATTTCCAAGCTCAACAGATATGGTGTGGTGGGAACTGCCTTGAACTGGTTCAGAAATGATTTGACTAATAGAGAACTATATGTCTATCTTAATGGCCTTTCTTCCATGAAATCAAAAATATTTTTTGGTGTTCCCCAGGGCTCAGTTCAGGGTCCCTTGTTATTCTTAATTTATATTAATGATATGCCCTTGGCATGTAAACGTTTTCTTCCTATTCTGTTCGCTGACGATACTAACCTCTTAGCCACTCATGAGGATTACACTACCCTAATTAATTGTGCTAATGAAGAACTACTTAAAATTGCCCATTGGTTTCAACTTAACAAATTGACCCTCAATGTAAAAAAATGCAATTTTCTGATTTTTTATAACATCAGTAAGTGCTATCCGAAGGACCAAGCTAAAATTCTTATCAATATGTACAAAATCTCTCAGGTACAAACAACCAAATTTCTGGGTGTCATTTTAGATACACGTCTAAACTGGTCTAATCATATTAATTATGTTTGTAAAAGGTCTATGAAGATGCTAGGCATACTGAGTCCTTCCCTTAATTCACTCCTCAGCTCACTTAACACTATATTATAGCTTTCTGTTCCCCTATATTAACTACTGCAACATTGTTTGGGCAGCTACTTACCCCACTCATCTAAAAAGTTTACATCTAATACAGAAGAGGTTTTTAAGACTGATTTCCCATTCCAGTAGATATACACCATCTCTGCCTCTGTTCAGTAAATACCAACTCTTACCTATTGACAAACTGGATGTCTATCATACTTGCCTCTTCATACATAAATTTGTTAACAGTTTACAAGATCTTCCTGTTATTTTCCAAAATGTGTTTATTCCTACTACAGATATACATTCCTATCCGACGAGGCTTAGCAACTACAGTCTCGTCCTTCCATCCTCCCGCATGTCAAGCCACCAGTTTAATATCATCTTTAGAGGCCCTAAGCTCTGAAGTGAATTAAACTTATCATTAAGGTCCATCTCTTCCTATCCCAACTTCAAAAAGAAACTGAAGGAATTTTTACTGTCATCAGGAACCTAGCATCTATCCCAATTCCCTCTCTCAGCCACTCTCATCAGTTCCGCTCTTGTCTCCTATTTGTTTTGCCTCTTGTTGTATCAAGATTCTGATTTCTCGTTGCCATTAATTTTTCGTGTTTTCCTTCCTCTAGATCTTCTGTGATTTGCCTGCTTGTCTTCTGTTTGGTTTCATTGATGGGGTGGAACTTTGTACAAGTCTGCAGGGCTTCATTCCTTCCTTGCACAGCATTCTTAATTCTGTGCAGAAATAATAAACTAAACTAAACTAGTAGCTGCGGTAGGGACTGTTGAGGTCATTCTAGAAACAGATTCCAAACAGACACAGAGGTAAAAGATTTTGATTCATTCTTCGGCAATCACATTTTCAAAAAGACGTCTCTGAAATTGCTGAGTTAAATCAGACACAAAATATGATGTAGGACTGATTAAAAATGCCGAACCGGTTGTGATCACACCAAAATCCAGGCCATGCAAAAATCAATATCCTTTGAAAAAAAAAAAAAAAAGAAAGAAAAGACTTTGTTGAGGGTATCAAACCAGTGTTTTGTGTTGAGAATTTGCTCTCCCACAAAAGAAGCATGTGTTCAAGACACACTTGCTCTCCTGAACCATCTAGCTGATAACGGCCACAAGGCCAGCTTGTGAAAGCTTCAGTTTGTTTCTAAACAAGTTGGGTCATGTGATCACAGCAGAGGGCAAAACCCTCTCACCCAAACGAACTGAAGCAATCCAAAACATCCCACAGCCTGAAACAAAGAAACAACTTATGAGTTTTTTAGGGATGACATCATATTGCAGACAATGGATCCCAAACTATGCAGAAATTGAGGCACCACTCATGGAAAAGGCCTCACAGCAAAAGACAAAGTCACATGGACACCTGAGGCAGTAAAAGCCTTTGTGGATTTGAAATTGGCATTGCAATTTCCTCCAATATTAGGCCTTCCAGATTGCTCTAAAACAATTCACACAGACTGTTGACGAACAGGGTGGGTACATGATTTCAATACTGACACGAGACGATGAGGGACGACAGAGACCTGTAGCCTATTTTTCAGCAAAACTTGACTCCGTTGCTGCAGGACTCCCTACATATCTCAGAGTTGTGGCAGCTGCTGAAAAAGCTGTGACAGCATCATGTGACACCGTGGGCTATGCTGATCTCAATCTACTGGTACCACACGCTGTTTCAATGATTTTGCTTGAACAGAAAACCTCTCTTCTGTCAACAGCAATGTGGCTGAGATAAAACACAATTCTGCTTGACATGCTTAACATCACTGTTGCAATGTTGTAAAAGATGCAGTGTTCTTAACCCTGCAACCTTTCCCTACCACCAGATGATGGACAACCACACGACCGCGTGGCAGTCATAACTGAAGCTTGCTCCCCCAGACCTGATCAATGATGATTTTGTTTCACAGGGAAATGCCAGAGCGGATGCTGCAGCTAAGGCAGCAGCACAACTAACAATACTAAAAACACCTCACAATCTCTTGCCATTTCTGAACCACCATTGACACCCACAGCTGATTTGCAGGACCTACAGGCCAGAGCCAGCCCTGAAGAGAGGCTGACTTGGAAAAATGCAGGATGCTTTTTTCTGACAAAGGGTGGTATGGGCCAAATGGTAAACCATGTTTGCCCAAATACTTAGTTCCTCATTATGCTGTTGACACATGGAAAGGATCATGTGTCAAAAGGGGGTATGATGAGTGAAATACTAAGATATTGGCTCACGAAGGGTTTCTCTAACCTTCCAAAACAAAGTTGTGTGATCTGTGCCACTAACAATGCAGGCAGAGGCATCCAAATACAAAAGAGCGCTCATCCACCACCACAAAAACCTTTTGATCACTTACAAATGGACTTAATTGAGCTAACACCTAGCGAAGGAAAGAAATACTGTCTGGTTTTTGTTGACATGTTTTCCAAGCGGGTGGAGGCGTTTCCCACCTCAAAGCAAGATTCAGCAGCAGTAGCGAAAGCTTTAATCAGAGAAATAATTCCCAGGTGGGGAATTCCAGGTAAAATCTCTTCTGACAATGGTACACCTTTCGTGAGCATGGCCCTAAAGAGCGTTGGTGAGTACTTTGGCATTGAAATGAGGCAACATTGTGCTTATCACCCAGTGAGCTGTCGAAAGAGAGAATGGTACATTAAAAAGCAAGCTGGCTAAATGTTGTGAGGAAACTGGTTTAACTTGGACCAAAGCACTACCGATTGTCCTGGATGCACATGAGAGCTAGGGTCAGAAGTAGAAACGGCCTCAGCCCATTTGAAATCCTCTTTGCACGGCCAATGAATACAGGGATTGGACTGACTAAGAGGCCATACCAGCCAGTGCAAAGATGAAATGTTACGTTATTGTGCAACCCTGTCTTTTGTGCTTTATGATATCCACAAACAGGCTAAGGACGCCCTGCCAAAAGCCACAGAGCAAAAACTACACAACCTAGAACCAGGAGATTTAGTCATAGTGAAGGATCTGAGGAGGAACAACTGGAAAGCAAGCAGGTGAAACAGACCTTTCCAAGTCCTCCTCACCACGGAAACAGCAGTGAAGGTCGCAGAACAGGCCACCTGGATACACGCCAGCCACTGCAAACGCGTTCCTGTGCCCATGGACAAGACACCATCAAGCATGCTGAGCATCAGTAAGTAAACCAACGCTTTCCCCCGCCTTGTGTTTGCGAGGGAGAGAGGTGTGTGAGTAACAATAGGACTACACGTTTCTCAAACTCACGCAGAGGCAGGTGCACTGAATACGTCAGTAAGCTGAGGTGCCACGGCTGATGCGATGACGCCAACGAATATACAGTGACACTGAAGGCGTGACAGATGTAGAGGAATTTGCAGCATATTCCCGCTCACTGTCACCATCGCTCTGCTACGGCTCATGCAACAAGGCACATCTCAGCCTAACCAACAAGAGAGGTGCAAAAACTCAAAAGGTAGCTGCAGAACATCCAACTGCAGAAGGAGGAGGGACTTGCTGCTCGAGTCTACTTGCTCCCTACTGTGGCCTGAGGAAAATTCCTGTTTCTCTCTGGACTGGATTCCACCCTATGCTGCCCTTCATGATTGCTGACACAACTGTTTAATCTGAAATATTGCTTGACGATGGTGATTAGACATTTTTGTGTTCAATGATTGAGTACAGTTTGATTAGAGTTGATTTGTGAGCGTAATATGCTCAAATGGGGGAATGTAATGGGAATTCTTATTATTTGTCTTCTCTGTTCCTCAATCGTAAAGCCAAATGATTTCATCTTCTCTTTCCTCAGTCGTAAGCATTCACTACCTTAAGATAAGATATAAGATAAGATATACCTTTATTAGTCCCACAGTGGGGAAATTTCAGAACAGTGGGGAAATTTCCTTAAAGCCAAATGATTAACTATGCCATTTGATTAGATGTATCTATGTGTTGATCTGCTGACCATGACACCATGGATGTCCTCATCTACTGATTAAGGGAACATCCTGCATGATCAAAGAAGCTGATTGATCATTGTCCTGACTGAACAACACATTATGACGTGCCTATTGTGCTGACATTGTTCTGATGGTAATGTCAGCCTACTTACAAGATAAAGTATTGTATATAACCTGACAACTTCCCCTGTTCCGGGCTCTCTTCTTGTCGTCTCACTCGAGGCAGCAAGGATAAGTCAGTCTGCAGGCGTAAAAATAAACTCCCAGAGAGACAAAGAATGACTTTGTGCTTTTTTAACACAAAATTGCCAGAACAAACTAACTATATTTTAGATTTTGCTTCAATAAAGCAGGTGATGGAGATGACAGACAACAGGAGGGACAAAATGGAGGTTTAATGGGCTGAAGCTCATTAGACTACAGAGATCTCAGTCTCTCCACTTGAGAAGGAGTGGGTCTTTTATTTTTTTTCTGGGATTGTATTTTCTGTGATTTTATGTGTGTCATGGTGCGTAAAGATATGTCAGTCTTGAGAAATAGAATCGGTATGGGTCTTTATAGGTCTACTTATTAATGGTTGAACATCTCTCCACTCCACTCAATCATGTTTCCTATTACCAAGACACTTAGAGCTGTGTTCATACACAAAACTTACAAACATAAAATTAGCTGCATGCGAAACCAGATCTGACTGCTCAAGCAAAAATGGTTAAATGGTTAATGATTTCTCAAAGTTGCGTGGTGTATTAACTGAACTCAATGAAGATGTGAAAGGAATGTTCATTAAAATATCTAAAACGGAAGTGGAGCAGGATCAAATAGAGTGGTATAAACCTAAAGCAGCATCAATGGAGGAATTTGAATAAGTATTTGATAAATGAGTATTTCAATGAAATGGGGGGTTTTCAGGAAGCTTCAGAGGGGGCTGTGGAAATGCTACCCACCTCCAGTGATATTATTACACTACCTGTCACAAAACCAAATGTGCACATTTTGGAAGACCAGCTGCTTATTCCTCCAGCTCAGATCACACACTCTCAAGGACAAAGCAGCCTGTTAATGGAAAGTGTTCGAACCGTATACCACCCCATCACTTCAAGGCCAAGCAGCACAAAGGAGGGGCCTGTTGTATGAAGGAAGGAGTCATCGCAACAGCTTCAAATTGAAATGTCTGCAACAGGGGACAGATATGGAAGAGCTGCCAGCCAGGATAAAGATGGAGCCATCAGACAGAAGGGTGCTGTCATGAGGAAGAGTTATGGTGTAACAGATGACATGGGAGGTCCTGTTGATATCATGCGACATCAAAATATCATAACTAAAGTATTGGTAAAGCAGCAACGATTATCATCATTACCACCTCTCAGCATACCAATGTTCAAAGGTGATCCACTGGAGTACAAGTCCTTTATACGTGCATTTGAACATGGTATTGAGGATAAGATGGAAAACTGCAAAGACAGGTTGTATTTTTTGGAGCAGTTTACCATGGGGCAACCCCAAGAATTGGTATGGAGCTGCCAACACATGGAACTGTCTAGAGGGTACAAGGGGGCCAAAAGGCTCCAAAAGAAATACTATGGTGAAGACTACAACATTGCCACAGCTCATATGATAAAGCCCTCGGCTGGCCATCAGTCAAACCTGAGGATGCTGAAGCTCTGCAAGCTTATTCTGTGTTTCTAACTGGATGCTGTAAAACAATGGACAGCACAGAGTACATGGAGGAGATGGATAATCCAACCACAATGAGGCCCATCCTCTCTAAGCTGCCAGACAAACTCAAGGAGAAATGGAGAGGCTTGGCATATGATCTATAGGAGAAAAATGGACAAAAAGCTAGATTTACAGATTTAGTTGATTTCATTGATCACCAAACTAGGATTATCTCACACCCTTTGGGAATTTAAAGGAGACCTCCTCCACATCAGGTAGGAAACACCAGAACCAGTTCTCTGCCCTCCAAATATCCTGAGGGAGAGGAAGAGTAGCTTCACTACCACTGTCTCACCTGTTCAAAACGTGACTAGAAAACCCTCAGGTTCAGCCTGCAAGTGTCTGTTCTGTCAAGGAGAGCACAAATTAGACTCCTGTAATGAACTGAACAAGAAACTACATTCGGAAAAGATGGATTTTTTTGAAGAGCAAAGGAGATTGCTCACCTGAACACGAGTAAGGGATGCACACAGACAATTACATGTCGAGTGTTTTCACTAAAACATCCTACCATTCTCCACATTCATAAAAAGCCTGGTACCTGTAAAGAAAAGGAAAGTAACAAACAGACTGTTACCAGTGCCTTGGTTGAGACCCCTACAGGGGCCGGAAAACCTGACTCCCTTCTGTCTACAGTACCAGTCAGAGTGAAAATGGAAAAAAAGCAATCGCATGATACAGTATGCCTTTCTAGATGCAGGAAGCACTGGCACATTCTGTACGGAAGCACTGCTCAGAGATCTCAAGGTCTCAGGAAGAAGAACAGAAATCCTTCTTAAAACCATGAACAAAGAAGATGTTGTCACTACCTGCATGGTCTCTGGTATGGAGGTTTGTGGCGTGGATGATGGCATGGTGGTGGATCTTCCTGCTGTCTTCACACAGGAAAGGATCCCTGTAACTAAGGAGAATATCCCTACCCAGGAATATGTGGACCAATGGCCATATTTATAACAAGTACGCCAACGTCACATTGATGTCGACATTGGCTTGTTAATCAGTTCGAATGTTCCTAAGGCCATGGAGCCATGGATGGTTATCAACAGCCAGGGAGATGGCCCATATGCTGTTAAAACAACTTTGGGTTGGACCATTAATGAACCTTTAAAAAAAGGTTCTTTCTCCCCATGTGGACAGTCTACTGTAATGGCCCACAGCATTGTTGTGCAGCTGGATGAGCTTCTGCAGCAACAAATCAGGCACGACTTCCCTGAACGGCAGCATGAGGAGCATCTTAAAATGTCCACGGAGGACCACGTCTTCATAGATCGTGTCACACAGTCAGCCAAAATGGTTAATGGGGACTACTCCATAGGACTACCTCTTAGGAAGGAGGACGCAGAGTTTCCCAGTAATCGCTGTGTGGCAGAGCAGCGGGCTTTCAACCTGAAGAGGAAACTCAGCAAGTCTCCTCAAATGCGGGAGGATTATGTCAAGTTCATGGCTGACATTTTGGAAAAAGGATACGCTGTAAAGGTTGAAAAGGGCTCACCAAATAGCAGCAAAGGGACTTGGTATATTCCACACCATGGCATCTACCACCCTAAAAAAACACAGGGTGGTATTTGATTGTGGTGCTTCATACCAAGGGACCTCACTGAACACTCAACTCTTACAAGGCCCAGATTTGGCAAACAGCCTCATTGGTGTTCTATCCAGATTTCACCAGGAACCTGTAGTCTTTATTGCTGATATTGAGGCCATGTTCTACCAGGTTAAAGTACCTGAAAAGGATTCTGATCTAATGAGGTTCCTCTGGTGGCCGAATGGAAATCTGGATGGAGAGCTTGAAGAGTTCAAAATGGTGGCACACATCTTCGGAGCCACGTCCTCCCCAAGCTGTGCCAATTGCTCTTTAGCAATGTGCAAAAAATCATGAGTAGGGTTTTACACCAGATGTTGTAAACACAGTGCTGGGAAATTTTTACGTAGATGACTGTTTAAAGTCCGTCGCTACTGAGGATCAAGCCCTAACACTTGTGCAAGACCTCACGGGCTTGTGTGCTAAAGGGGGCTTCAAATTGAACAAGTGGGTCAGCAACAGTCGAGTCGTTATTGCCTCAATTCCTGAAGAAAAGAGAGCTAAGGAAATAAAGGATCTTGACTTGGACCAGGACGTGTTACCAGTTGAAAGGGCCCTAGGAGTCCAATGGTGCATCAAATCAGACTCATTGCAGTTCAAAATTGTCATCCAAGACAGACCACTTGCTAGAAGAGGTATCCTTTCGGTGGTGACTTCTGTTTATGACCCTCTTGGTTTTTTGTCGCCTGTCATTCGTCCTGCAAAGCAGATACTTCAAGAGCTAAGCAGGATGAAACTGGGTTGGGATGAGAGTATTCCAGAGGTCCTCGCACGGAAATGGCACAACTGGTTAATGGATCTCAGCCAGCTGTCAGGCTATGAAGTCCAGAGATGCATGAACCCTTATGGTTTTGGAAAATTGGCTTCAGCACAACTCCATCACTTTGCTGATGCATATGAAGTTGGCTACAGTACTGTTAGCTATCTGTTGCTGGAAAACACGGAACAAGAAAGAAAGAAAGACATCCTTTATTCGTCACACTACACAACATGCACACACGCCATGCTTAGTGAAATTCTTCTTCCGCGTTTAACCCAACCAAGTCCTTCCTTCAAGGCAGACCAGGAGCGGTGGGCTGCCAGCCGACTGGCGCCTGGGGACCAAGTTCCTTCTTCGTCACCATTGGTCAGGTGGTGATCTTCATGCATGTTTTTAGAGGGGGTTTCTTTTTTATGGAGGATACCCCAGGTGAACACGGGGAGAACATGCAAACTCCACACAGAAAGGCCACTTTCCTCGAGATAAAGGGCAGCAGGCACCGAAGGCATGGTGGAGGATACGCTCTCAGCACCCATAGCGCCCCAGGTGGAAATCAAACCCGGGACCTTCTAGCTGTGAGGCAACAGTGTTGCCACTGTTTCACCGTGCCACCAACAAATCCACTGTTCGTTCATCATGGGTAAAGCCAGAGTTGCTCCTCTTAAGTCACCATACCATGAATGGAGCTGACTGTTGCTACAGTAGCTGTTGGTGTGGACAAAATGATGCAAGCAGAACTGGAACTGGAGGTCCCACTAGAGCCCTCCATGTTTTGGACAGACAGTACATCAGTGCTAAAATGCATTAACAATGAAACTGCCAGATTTCACACTTTTATCGCGAATAGGATCACAGCCATCAGAGCAGCTTCGGGGGTTTCCAAGTGGAAATATATTAGTACAGCGCTAAACTCGGCTGACTATGCATCCAGAGGTATTTCAGCAGCCATGGTCCTGAAAGACCCAAAAAAGGGAGTTGGATAAAGGATATCACACTCCATAACGGACCTTATGCAAACAGAGGTGGAAATCTTTAAGTTTTGCCAACGAAGATCTTGTCCAGAAGAGATTGCAGCGCTGAGAGTGGGTTCCATGGTAAAAAGGAGTAGCCACCTTCGTAAACTGTCTCCAGTTCTCCAGGATGGTGTGTAGGTGGCAGATTAAGCAGGTCAGCTATGCCAGCACAAGCCAAACACCCTGCTATACTTACTAAGAATCATCATGTTATCCAGCTTATCATCAGGCAGATTCATGAGAATACTGGGCACAGTGGTCAAAATTACACTCTTTCCCACCTCAGACAGGAATACTGGATTCCAAGTGCCAATGCAGCTATACGTAAGCTAGTGCCTAAGTGTGTTGTGTGCAGAAGATTGAGTGGGAGCAAAGGTGAGCAGCACATGGCAGATCTTCCTGTTGACTGAGTCACTCCAGATCATCCACCTTTCACCAATGTTGGTGTTGATTTCTTCGAACCATTTGAAGTCAAGTATGGAAGAAAAACTGTTAGACGGTATGGAGTCATCTTCACATGTCTGAATATAAAAGCTGTTCATCAGGAGGTGGCACATTCATTGGACACACACTCCTGCATAAATGCAATCCGAAGGGTCATCGCAAAGAGAGGTCAAGTCAAATTAATGCGCTCCGATAATGGGACCGATCTCGTCAGAGAAGGATGAGAACTCAGGGACGCCCTCCAAGAACTCGATAATATCCATATCAAAGACACTTTGCTTAAAAAGGGCATCACATGGACTTTTAACCACCCTACAGGATCCCACCATGGTGGCATTTGAGAGAGACTAATTAGGTCAGTCAGAAGGGTCCTCTGTGCTATCCTGCACCAACAAACACTGGATGAAGAAAGTCTTCAGACCTTGTTATGTGAAGTTCAATCAATTATCAACAATAGGCCCATCACAAAAGCCTCTAATGACCCCAACAATCTGGAACCTCTCACACCCAACCATCTGTTACTTCTCAACATGAAGCCTTTCACACCCCCTGGTGTGTTTAATCCAGAAGACTGCTACCCCAGATGCAGATGGCAGCAGGTACAATATACCTGACCATTTTTGGAAGAGGTGGACAAAAGAATATTTACCCGAGTTACAGGAACATCAAAAATGGCTAAGGAAGAGGAGAAACTTTGTCACAGGAGATATTGTTCTCATCATTGATGATACTGCCCCACATAATTCCTGGATCCTGGGCCGGGTCATACAGGCCATGCCGGACTCCAGAGGATTGGTCAGACAGGTCCAGGCCAACCCAGACCACCACTGTTCGACGCCCCCCCCCCCCCCCAACTCTTTTTGACAGCTATCTTACACCATAGACGCTCCCCCAGTGTCCTGGATTGTGGACTACCTGAGTGGCAGACCACAGTATGTGCGCTTGCAACACTGTGTGTCAGTCAGACAACACTGGGGCCACACAGGGGACTGTCCTCTCTCCCTTCCTCTTCACCCTCTACACTACAGACTTCAACTATTGCACAGAGACCTGCCTTCTTCAGAAGTTTTCTGATGACTCTGATGTAGTTGGACGTATCAGTAAGGGTGATGAGGATGAGTACAGGGCTGCTGTGGACAACTTTGTCACATGGTGTGAGCAGAACCAACATTCTGCTCACAGTCTTTGCAACTAAACATGGCAAAGACTGAGGAACTGGTAGTGGACATGAGGAGAACCAAGGCACTGGTGACCCCTGTTTCCATCCAGGGGGTCAATGTGGACATTGTGGAGGATTACACATACCTGGGGGTACATATTGACAATAAACTGGACTGGGCAAAGAACACTGACGCTCTCTACAGGAAGGGCCAGAGTCATCTCTATTTTCTGAGGCGACTGAGGTCCTTCAACATCTATGCTCAGGATTTTCTATGAGTCTGTGGTGGTTAGTGCTATTCTCTATACTGCTGTGTGCTGGCGCAGCAGGCTGAGGATGGCAGATGCCAACAGACTCAACAAACTGATCCGCAAGGCCAGTGACGTTGTGGGAATGGAGTGTGACTCTGATGGTGGTGTCAGAGATGAGGATGCTGACTAAGCTATGGACTATCTCAGACAACTTCTCACACCCACATCATGATGTGCTGGTCAGGCACAAGAGCACTTTCAGTGAGAGACTCATCCCACCAAATGCACGAATGAACGCCATAGGAAATCATTCCTGTAGTGGTCATCAAACTGTACAACTCCTACCTCTGAATGGCCCTTGGACTTTTTCACTCCGTGTCAGATCATTCAAATTCATATTTATACTGCAGTTCACTGCTGACTTAATACATTTATCATGTGCAATAACCAACTTCCATTTGTGTATGTATTTGATAGTTCTCAGTATAGATGAGTAAGGAGCACCTTTAATGAGAACAATTTCCCCTTGGGGATCAATAAAGTATTTCTGATTCTGATTTTGATTCTATTAGTCATACTTCCATTATTATTACATCCACTGTCACTGTTACTGTGCATCCTGTTTGTCTCTTGGTCTGTCTCTTGCTCTCTCTCTCTCTCCCACTCTCTCTCTAATCCACCTAGTCAAGGCAGATGGCCGCCCACCCAGAGCCTGGTTCTGCCTGAGGTTTCTGCTTGTTAAACAGAAGTTTTTCCTCGCCACTGTTGCCAAGTGCTTGCTCATGAGGGAATTGTTGGGTCTCTGTAGATAGAAGAGTTTGGTCTGTATCAGTTCTATATGCACAGTGTCCTGAGACAACTTCTGTTGTGATTCATCGCAATATAAATACAATTGAATTGAAAATTGAATTTTGCATGCGTGCGTGCGTGCGTGCGTGCGTGCGTGCGTGCGTGCGTCTGTTTTATTTTCAGCTGTTTAGCTCATCCAGGGAGCATTTTCAAGAGGGGAACCATCAGCAACAAGCACATCTGTACTGCCAGTCAATAAATGGTTAAAATCTATAATGAAGATTTACAAAAGAGTGTTCCTGACTGGACTGCATCAAAATGGACATTCTACCTAAATTTATTTACTTGTTTCAACCCCTCCCCTTATCTATGCAAAAGAATTTCTTCAAGAAATGGCAGTAGATAATATCTTCATACATTTCAAGTAGGAAGGTTCCTCAAATTAAAATCAAAGCCCTTTAGAGTACTCCACAATGTGGAGTTAGGAAATTTGGGAACCTTTACAACAGTAGCATAGCTATTGTAATGTAATGTAAAGTCCTCCAACTTCTCGCAATTAACTTCTTCAAATATTTCAAATATTTACAGATCACACACTTCATAAAGACCTTTCAGGAAGCAAATTCGACTCCCCTGGACTCCCAGTTGAGGAAACTCTTGAAGATATCAAAGATCCTAGAGGAATTTTGTCTTCAACATGTAACAGATTTTTGACTTTCACAGAGACTAAACCCCTAAATACTTGGACTACATATGAGCAAGACCTGGACTATACCTTTCAAGACAATGAATTGGAATCACTATGTGAGAAGGCACTAACCTAACACATAACAGTCGTCATCCTCTTTTGCAGTTCAACATTATGAACAGAACCATATTTTACAGCAGAAAGACTCAACAGGATCAATTAATCCTGGAGTTATTTATTTTACGGTCTTTCTGGTGTAAATTAGGTTCTGCAGGATAAATGAATGAATTTCAGATCATTACCATAGATGTAAAACAGAGACATGTAACCTTATTCCTATGTCCTGGAAATGTCATAAATTAAAACATTAATGTGGTTCAGTATTTAAAGAAATTATTATTAAAGAGACTGTCAAAAGAGGGAAAGTGAAGTCAACTGACTATGATTGCGGGTAATAAATGTATTGTTTTGTGATGGAAAAATGCAGATCCTCCTCTGTTTCCATGTGACCATTTTTTCATACGTGGCAACATAAGAAATTCTATTCAAACTCAGAAGAAAACCACATTCTGGTCTGGTTTTATGCGCTACATGGGAAATATTTCACTGTATGCTGTGAGCACTATGATTTATGTTTTATATATGCACGTTCATCTGTGTAGATGTCTGGTTGAATTTCTGTGTACTAGCACTTCACCAAATCCACCATTACTTTTATTATGGTCCTTGTCTGGTGGTGGGGGGACTGGTGTTCTAATTTTTGTTTTGTTTTATTTGGTTTGTCTTTGATATTTCAACTCTGTCTTTTCTTTTAGCGTATACTGCTTTATGTTTGAGAGAAAAAAATCAAAAAATAAATTGTTCTAAAAACTGACTTGATATTTTTTCAATATTATAGTGACAGCCAGCTGTGTGGGCCAGCAAAAACATTCACTGATTAATAAAAAAAATAATTATTTGATCCCCTGCTGATTTTTTAAGTTTGCCCCCTTACAAAGAAATGAACGGTGTTTTTTTATGGTAGGTGTATTTTAACAGAGTGAGCCAGAATATCAACAAAAAATCCTGAAAAAACAAATTACATAAAGATTATAAATAGATTTGCATTTGATCGTTTGAAATAATTATTTGATCCCCTAGTTGGACCAAAGTTGCGCTTACTCTTGTTGTTCTCTCCCATCTAGGACCTTGCTTGTGATGAGTGAAAATCTCATTTGTACATCGCTTTGGATAAAAGAGCTGTCAAAGGATATCAAGGACAAGATTGTAGGCTGGAAAGGGCTACAAGACCATCAGCAAGAAGCTTGGTGAGAAAAAGACCACTGTTAGTGCGATTATTCAAAAATGGAAGAAATACAAAATAACCATCAACCACCCTCGCTCTGGAGCTCCATGCAAGATCTTGCCTCGTGGGGCAAGAATGATCATGAGAAAAGTGAGGGATCAGCCCAGAACTACACGGGAGGAGCTTGTAAATGATGTCAATGCAGACCATTGGTAACACACTTCACTGTAATGGATTGAGATCCTGCAGTGCCTGCTCAGGTCTCACTGCTCAAGAAGGCACATGTACAGGCCTGTCTGAAGTTTGCCAATGAACACTTGTATGATTCAGATAAGGCTTGGAAGAATATGCTGTGGTCATATTGAGACCAAAATTGAGCTCTTTGGTATCAACTCAACTTGCCTTGTTTGGAGGCAGAGAAATACTGACTATGACCCCATGTTGACACATCTGCAGCGGGTGTCCGGTTAGGAGCACGGGAGGCACCTGACCCTCCTCCCGGGTCCGTGGCTTCTGTTGACATCTTTGCAGAGGTACAAACTTAGTCACTAAATACATAAGAGGCAGGAGACAGGTTTCTCATTAAGCCGGTAGCCGCCATGACCCACTCTGGCAGGAACTCAGGGAGCAGGTGGGCTCCGCCCTTCTTTATTTAAGCACGTAACCTTTCGCATAATAAAGTAGTGCAAACCAAAATAACACAGTGGCAAATATCGCACTCTTACACCCCAAGAACACCATCCCCACTGTCAAGCATGGAAGGGGTAACATCAAATTTTGGGGCTGTTTCTCTGCTAAGGGTACAGGAAGACTTCACCGCATTGAGGGGCCAATGAACAGGGCCATGTACCATAGAATCTTGGAGGGGAACCTCCTTCCCTCTGCAAGTACACTGAAGATGGATCATGGATGGGTCTTCCAGCATGATGATGACCCAATCATACAGCCAAGGCAGTGTTACTTACTGAAACTAATTTTAAATTTATTTTTAGTCTTAGTCGCTTACTGAAAATAATTTTAAATTTTGTTTTAGTCTTAGTCCCTTATTGAAAATAATTTTAAATTTAGCTTTAATCTTAGTCGCTTTCTGAAAATAATATTAAATTTATTTTAAGTCTTAGTCGCTTTCTGAAAATGATATTAAATTTAGTTTTAGTTGCTTGACTGAAAATTATAGTTGGTTTAAGTCACATTTTAGTCTTTTATTTTGTTTTTGTCAAGATTTTTGTTAAATGTTAGTCAATGTATTAGTCAGAATTTTCTCAGACAGTTTCATGATACTGTCATGGATTTTGAACTATGCATGTAGTCAGTAGGCTGAGAATGTGTAACTGACTTGCCATACTTTTATAAATCAAATAAAAATGAATGCCTATAGTGTGCTACATAAACTGCAATAAAACAATTATGTTTCCTCACAGGTCATCCTATTTATTTTCTGCATACATGGCACTGTGACTGGATGTACAGTAAAAGTGAAGCAGACCCTATAGACATGGCACACTGCCCTCTTCATTTGCATACAACCTGGAGAAATACAAATACTGTGAAATTATTTGGTCCAACTTATATTGTCATTGTCTTAAAAGACTGCTCTGAATAACAAATTATTAAAAAACACACAGCGATAACAAAACAAAAGCAGTTTCCTCGACAGCTTGTTGTCTTTAAAACTGATAGGATGTTAAGCAAAACACATACATTAACATCAAAAAGACATTCATAGCAACCTAAAACAGATTAGCAAAAGTGCTTAGTTTACTCAAAGACTGACTTGAGACAATGAGTGGCATTGACTGCAAACCGCTCCAGCCTCATTGGAAACAATACATACATACATACTTTTTTCGGATGGAATATAAGAGAAATATTTCCATTCCATTTCCATTCCAGACCTTAATCCCATTGAAAATCTGTGGAGGGAGCTGAAACCTCGAGTTGCCAAGCTACAGCCTCGGAACCTTAAGAATTTGGAAAGGATCTGTAAAAAGAAGTGGACCAACATCCCTCCTGAGATGTGTGCAAACCTGGTGACCAACTACAAGAAACATCTGACCTCTGTGCTTACCAACAAGGGTTTTTCCACCAAGTACTAAGTCATGTTTTCATTGAGGGTCAAATACTTATTTCACTTGATCAAATGCAATTTATAACTTTTATGTAATGTGTTTTTTCTGGATTTTTTGTTGATATTCTGTCTGATTCTGTTAAAATAAGTCTACCATAAAAATTATAGACCGTCCATTTCTTTGTGAGAGGGTACACTTACAAAAGGGGATCAAAATAATTATTTCCCCCACGGTGTGTGTGTGTGTGTGTGTGTGTGTGTGTGTGTGTACATGTTTACTGAATGACAATAAAGTTTGTCTAAGTCAAAGTCTGAGAAACTGAAGGCCTGTGTATGCCTGTACTGAGTGTGAGCAGTGGACTTACTGAAGTATTAAACACAGGACCTCAAGTAGATTGGGTGTCAGAAATTAATTTTAATTAAAAAAAAAAAAATTCTTTCCACTTTTTGGCACTCCTTCTTTCCCTTCTGCAAATTCATGGCACTTAGCTTATTGGCCTAAAACAGCCCTGCATCACACGTCACAGGCAATAACCAAGATAAAGCAATTATTTTGACCCTTCTTCTATGTGACGATAAACATAAAAATGTTTCTTACCAGTGTCCAAATCTGAAAAAAAAAAAAAACTTAAATAAAAACAAAACAAAACATGGGAGCAATCAATACTAATGTAACTGCTCAGAATTAATAGCAAGGCAACCAACACAATTAACATTCAAAATGTTTCCTGTACCTTTATGGAAATGTAATCTTTTGTTGAAAGGCTTGCCTGTGTCAATTTAATTTTGTGTGACATTCATGATAACCAAGATGATGTTAAAATGATAAAAACATGATAAAATTTAGGTTCTTACCTATCCTGATAACATCTTTGAACCACTTATCAACTTCACCATCCATGCTCTCCTCTTCTTGTTCCAATACAGGGTTTGACTGTCTGAGAACCATGGGACAGGCCATGTCTCGGCCGCTACCCTCCGTAGGGTTTTTTCTTGGTCTGGGGAATCAAAATAGTAGTATGAAGTATATCTGTGCAAGGCAATCTATCAGCCAAAACTGTGATTAACATTTTTATTTAGCATAACCTTTGTGCAAGTGGAGGAACAACAGCAACCTTTATGCTTCAAGACTAGACACAAAGACTGCCATTTTAGGTACATCAATAGTTATTGAAGGAATAATCAACTGAAAAATGTTATTAAGATTATTCAGAGCTTGAGATATATTCAAGAGAAATATTCCATATAATATAATAAAAACAAAATTCACATAGCATTTTGTTTACACTGCATATTGATGGAACATACAATTTGGTTGTAAGAATATATTCAGCCTTTACTTAGATTAATGGAAAAATCATTGAGGGTAACCCTTATTTATAAGAATACTGGGATTACACCATCAAAAACACAAATATACAAGATCTGTTATAATAGTTATCATGGGAAATACACCGCTCAAAAAAATTAAGGGAACACTTATAAATCACACATTGGACCATGATGAACGAATTATTGAAATTGAAAATCTTTGACTGATGTACATTGTATAATTTGTTGAGAACAAATTGATGTAACAATGTCAATGGAAACAGAAATCATCAACCCAGAATTCAAAATCACACCGAAAATGAAAGTAAAAAAACTGAAATCACAGGCTGATCCAACTTGCATGAATTTCATCACGGCAACTTATAATGTGACTCAATAGTGTGTATGGCCCTGGCGTGCCTGTATGCACTCCCAACAACATCTGGGCATGCTCCTGGTGAGTCGATGGATGGTGTCCTGGGGGATGTCCTCCCAGACCAGGATCAGGACATTGATGAGCTCCTGCATAGTCTGTGGCAATCAAGCTGCATGGTGCTGGGCTGTGAGCACAGGTCCCACTAGAGGCCCTCATGCCACCCTCATGGAGTCTTTTATAGGTCTCTGGCAGTGCTCCTCCTGTTCTTCATCGCACAAAGGAGCAGATACTGGTCCTGCTGCTGGGTTGATGCCCTTCTACAGCCCTGGCCAGCTCTCCTTGTGTAAAGGCCGATCTACTAGTATCTTCTTCATGTTCTTGAGACTGTGCTGGGAGACACAGCAAGGCTTCTTGCCTCTGGAGGACCTGGACTACCAGTGCAGCCTGACTGGGCCTCAGGTACCACCTCATGCTACCAGTAGTGACAAGGACACTAACAGAACTCAAAACTAGAGAAGACTCAGTCAGGAAGGATAAGGAGAGAGCAATGGTCTGTGGCCAGCACATGCAAAACCGTTCCCTTTTTGGGAGTTGTATTGCACTTCATCGCTGAAGGATTGTGGACGTTTCTTCCGTCTCACGTGGGAAGCCAGGGTTCGCCTCGCCGTAGCCCATAAAGTCCCCAGGGACTGGCGACTATAATAAAAACGTATTTATTAGGGCGGCACGATGGCACAACAGGTAGTGCGCGTGCGTCACAGCAAGAAGGTTGTTTGCATGTTCTTCCCGTGCATGCATGGGTTCTCTCCGGGCACTCTGGCTTCCTCCCACAGACCAAAAACATGCTCATTAGGTTAATTGGTGACTCTAAAATTGTCCTTAGGTATGAGTGTGAGCGTGAATGGTTGTGTGTCTATATATGTTGCCCTGCAATCAACTGGTGACCGGTTCGGGGTGTACCCCGCCTTTCGCCCAACGACAGCTGGGATAGGCTCCAGCCCCCCTGCAACCCTGAAAGGGATAGTCAGGTATAGACAATGGATGGATGGATGGAGCTGTATTGCTTTTGCCTCTCTATTGCACCTGTTGTTACTGTCAGTTACACCAAAGCAGGTGTAACTGAGCCACAATCACACTGAAAAAAATGACTTTTTGGTGCAATAAACTCTACTAGAGTAACTGTCATAATTTCTACCTTGTATTTTTAAGATTCGGTGAGAACTAGAATTTCTTAGGTAAAATTAAACATTTTATTAACGTAATAAATTAATTGTGGGGAAAGAAGTTTTATTATGGTTTTCCTCGTACTATTTACATATTTAATAGTTGTATGTACATTAACCTAGAAATACTAAATAAACTTTACCCTGAAAGTATAGCGTGTTTTAAATCCGCACATGCGTGTTTTGATGTGCATGCAAGACGCATGCGCATAATACCCCGCCAAAATATGCAATGGGACAAGTGTAAATCTTCCGGTGTTAAGGATCCCAGAGCCAGTTGTAGCACGCATGACAGTCATTTCGCAGGTAAGTTATTACTTTTCTGTGTTAAATTTGTGATGATATATGGGTCCGTGTGTATTTTGATAGTTTGATGCAAGATATGTTACTGTTCAAGTTAATTTAACGTTAACGTAACGCCACAAATGGGAGAGCTGCAGTTTTTCAGAATGAAAAGAACCAAAGTTAGGGTATTAAAAAAGTAAGAATAAAAACGCCCCAATTAAGTTTTTAAAACACACATTAACAGACTGAAATGCCAGAGGTCTTTGAGAGCATCAGCGTATGGATACGAGACTTCATCAGCGGGCGATTGTGACTACCAGCTAGTTAGCACAGCTAGTATCACTGGCATAGTTGTACAGTGCAGTGTGTAGCGATGTGCGGATCGATACTTTCAATACCAAACGTGTTCATTTTAGTATTGACGCTCACAATAAAGTGTATAAACTTCCACTGGTCTACACTAGTTTGGGGTGAACTTTTTTCGTCACAGTAGACAGCTATGTCGCTAGTTACAAGACCTATTCACTGCCGGTTGTCTGCTGTCTGTTAATGGGGTCACCAAAATATTAGTAACGCTTGTCAGTGTAATTCAATCCAGTACACCAGAACCACCCACCACAACCTCAGTAATAAGTATAATTGTCATCTTTCTGACAATGTCAACAACTGAAAATGTTTTTCTTTTCAAAAGCTTAGTGAAAGTAGAATGTATGGCAGAGCTGTTGGATTGCTTTAGACTGCACAGGTGTCAAAATAGTGAATAGTGTATGTAATACTAAATAGTGTTTGTTGGATGTAGTGTTTAGTGTGTAATACTGTTGTTATTTGTTGTTTGATGCCAGTCATGCCAATGTTAAATTTATAGCTTCCCCATAAAAGATTGGGTGATTCAGTCCACAATTGTAGTGGACTTAGTAGTGGATTGACAGTACTTGTTTGTTGAACTGTTCAAAATGTTATCAAAAAAATAAACAGTTTAATTGTATTGTTATTTAGTTGTGTGATAAATATATATTAAATGTATTGAGTAATGGTTAAATTCATTTGATAACATTTAACAAAAGAAAATTGGCAACAATTACATAATTATATTGAGCAATATAACTTGATGCAACCAAGTAAATTAAAATGTGAAGCATAAGAAAACAATTAAAATCTAGTTATTTAATTCATAACAGTAAATACTACAGAAATACTACAGAAAATAAAATTAGTAGAGTAGACTTTACTTAATTTGTTTAAATAAATGTACCTTAAAACTTTGATCTTCACAACTGTTAAGTTTTGTGGTAAGTAAAATTTACTTGATACTGGCAAGAGAGTGTTACTTGATATTGCAGCATAAAAATTTACTTAAAGCATTTGCGTGCAATTTGTAGATTTTTTAAGTAAATCTTATGAGTTGCTTTTTTCAGTTTACTTCTGCCTCCTAAATGGACAGATTTATATCCATGAGGTTTAACTGACTTGGTGTTATACTGTGATGATTAAGTGCTCCCTTGATTTCTTTGATCAATATACAACCATGCAAATTAACATGAAAAAAATAGAAAAAAACAGAAAAGCCATTTGGCACATCGCCACACAGAAAAGCTCAAATTGCAACAACAAAGCCTCAGCCAATGCCAAGGGAGCCTGAAAGAAGCTTTGGGAGCCCCGCTTCCACATAACAGCCCCAGAGCTGAAAAAATAGTATATAGCCAAAGACCAAAGGCAGTTTTCTGTGGTCGACAACGATGGATTTCAGAGGGTTAGTAAACACACTGGAGCCAAAGTATACAATGCCATCAAGACAACACTTTAGTTTCATAGTGATAGTAGTTCTGCACCAAGAGACTAAAGTTAAAGTGACACAGAACCCTCAAAGAAGCAGAGTGCATCTGAATAACCACAGATTGGTGGACTTCACAAGCTACTAAGAGATATATTGCAGTCAAAGCTCATGTTCCATGAGTTCCACGTTTTGTCCTCCAATCACAAACTGGAGTCAACATAGCTGAGGTGTGGGAGTTGGAGCTCGACATGAAAAACAACAGTCATCATGGTATTGCTGTCGTTACAGACTATGCATGTAACATGGATGTAGCAGTGAGAGAGGCCGGACTGTCCCCCGTGTGTTTTGCACACACTTTAAACCTTGCTTCACCAGTGGGTTTAAACGTAGGCTGCCCCAGCAGTCTGCTTGGTCTAGTGAGGTGTGTAGCAGCGTTTTTTCACCGCCACAGCTGAACTGACTATCAAATAGAATGTTAAGCCTGAGTATGCTGCACTAATAAAAGCAGTCCTTCTTAAGTCCTGGCACATGGTAGCTGAAGAACCAGCCAGTCACTGGAGCGAGTTGCAAATGGACCAGAGTTACAGTGTAAAAAAAAAGGATATTAAGTTATTGAGTAATCTGATGGTAATTTTCTAACCAAGGCTTTATACATATACAGGATCCAATGATTCTTGCATCTCTCAGTGAGAGGAGACCAAACAACCTTCAGAGAGGATACAATGATGAATACTGCAGCTGTCACCAGCAATAAATTTCAAGGCAGAGTGGTGAACAGAATCTAAGGGCTCTATTTTCGTCCCCGCCGCTGGTGGGACGCAGGGTGTGCACCCCGGCAGTGGTATTTTCATGCAGCACAGGCGGGCACACAGCGCACTTGGTATTTTGGTAAACCGAGGCGCACAGAGGTATGCCAGGATGGGCGTTGCGGCGCAGTAGGGGGAGGTGTCAGCATAATCAGCCGGTGGACTTGGATTTTTGGTCCATTTTGGTCCAAGCCAGCGCCGTAAAAGTGCACTGAAAGCTCGCCACCCAAGACCTGGTCAACTCCGTGCGCTAGCAGCGCGCCGCTGGGCAAGTGGATTTTCGTAAACCGGCGAGTCGTGCGCCCACGTCACCAATACCTCACGGGCAGGTTTCCACAGTGTCTGGCATTTCACTGCGATCAATAATTAGCAACAGCCACGATTCAATGCAACTATCTGAGTCAACACATACAGTCAGACCTAAATTTATATATTTTGACCACATCACAAGCGCATTCGGCATGCGTAATGGTCACTCAACCTGACCGAATGTAAACAGGTGAAACAGGGATGCAAACTAATCAATTAACGTCGCTGTGCCAACCAGAAATAGCCGTGGCATCCTAGAGAGCATATACTGCATCTATCCCAGAGCACTCGAAAGACAGAGAGAGACACACGGAAAAAACGTAAGGGATAGTAGTCTGCTATTACCCACGTCATTTCATTCCAAATACAAATGTTATCATTGTAATGCTTAACGTTATCTACAAAGATGGAGTACATCATTGCTTTGAGGAGGATGAGGACGAGGCCGAGGATTTACCAGCTAAGGACCTCATATTTAGACATGAGTGAGCAGGCGTGCAGGTAGGCCACAAGAATAACGCCTTCAACACTGTAGGCTATGCAGTTTTCTTTAATCATCTACTCTTTTGCATGTCACAGGAACAAATTACATCTGCCAAGGGAGGTCATCGACGTGGTAGTGCGCATCGTGGCCTCCGATGCACACCCCGGCTGCGCTCTCCCAGCCGCGGTAAAGGGTGACAGCAGCTCTGACCTTCTTCACCACTGGGTCTTCTCAACATACCGTGGCCTCAGTGGTGGGGATCAGTCAGTCTGCTGTCTTTTTGGCTATATATGCAAGTTTCTTCCAGTCTAGTCTGACATGCAAATGAGCGCATCATTTTCCCTGCAACACCTGAGAGCCAGCTTGAAATTTGGATTCCCTGGGGTCCTGGGAGCAGTCAACTGCACTCATGTGCAGTTGCGCGCCCCAGAGACCAAGCCCACATTTATGTGAACTGAAGCGGGGTCCATTCCATCAATATCCAGGTGATCTGTGACTCAAATTGCCTGGTGACAAACGTGCATGCCAATTTCTCCGGGTCGGCACATGACTCGTTCATCCTGGTGATTTCTAGCATCCCTACAGTCTTTCAGGGGGACACCCCTCTGGATGGGTAGCTGCTAGGTGATAACAGCTAGCCACTGAAAACGTGGTTGATGACGCCATATACCACACCTTCAACAAGACAGCAGCATGGAGAAGTTTGGGCTCGGACAGTTTCCCGCGCGGGCTCAGTCATCCTCGCAACTTGCCATGCCCCCCACCAGCGGTGTTTTTAAAGGTGAGGCCAGGAGCTGGTGTGATTGGTGAAGATTGGACTCGGCTGAGTCAAACCCACTCCATGCCTTGTCCCCTCCCTCCTTCTGAGTTGCGCCACTGGGTGGGACTGAGAGAGGAGTAGTTGCACTGGCAGTGCAGTGCACGAAAATACCAATGTCTGCACCGCCACACTCCATTGGTGAAGTGGACCTGACTTTGTACTGTCCCCCTCGCCGCGCCGGCGGCGGGAACGAAAATAGAGCCCTAAGTGTAGAGGCAGCAGCACATCTGTAAATTACATACCCATAGTCCAGCACTGATAGGAAAGTAGATTCAAAAATCCAGTTTACTTGTTAATGTGAGTGAAATGTGGTATTACACCATCACACTTCATTGGTGATCGCAAGAATAGCATGCATGCCGGGATCTTTATTAGAGTGATTCAATCTCATGTATGAATCATACATAAATAATAGCTTAATTAAATGCATCAATGACGATGATGATACAGAAAGATGGAAATGTATGGTAAAAATAGCATATTGCCAATATTTTAGAGACTCCCAAAACTTTTGCAAATGTTTTCAGGGGAACTCATGTCTCATTAAGGCGAGCCAAGCTCCCCCTGGCTCCCCTGTAGTTCGCACCTTTGCTTTACTGTTTATTTTGCTGGATGGTCTGTTAAGTTTGGTGATTGCACGTCCACAAACAATGTGGCTAGTACCATCTATATATACCACGCAAGCTCTGCTGACTTTGTTGTTACATGACGTGTCAGTCTTTGTGTCTGTTGCTGCCATATGTAAATGTCCTTGATAGACATGCCCCATGGTACACGGACTGTTGAACCTATATAATGTACTGCCAAATAAATGCCGTTACAATGCATAATCCTACCCTTTGCCTAACACTGACAATGAATCACATTATATTTACTAATTAACCTACATTATGGGGAAGGCTACTCCTTCCAAAAGACATGTCAGCCTATACCTCAATTTCATTTTATTTCTATGATCTCTTTTGCTTTCTTTAGGAATGTTGCCTTACATTTCAAATAGAGTTAAACGAGGTACAATCATGCTTTGAGTGTGATACTATGATCCAAGACTGTCACCCTAAAAAAAAAAAATATACTATAAAATTTAGGTCGTATCATCCACTCTTTGGGTGACATACAATAATGATCCTGGTCTTGTGTCAAAGCCTGATCATTTATTTTAAAAATGTTATAACTGTTTATTGAACAAGAGTTTTTCCATACCGACGTGTGATGTTAAGGTCTCCATCCTCATCGAAGAATGGTTCCACAATGGTTCCTTCTCCACTAATCTCTCCATATTTTCCTTTTTTGGTTTTTGTGCATTGCTCCCCGTCCTCCCTTTGGTCATCATATTCATCTGCTTCCTTTTTGCCTTTCCCTGGGTGACTGTAGTCATGCCAGTCACCATATGACAAGATCTTAAATTTGGAGACGAAGACTAGATGGATGAAAACAGCACTGTTAGAACATGATTGGAAATATATACAAAACATTTTAACATAGGTCGAAATATGATATTAAACATTAGATTTAGTCAAATGATTTTATCATTCTTTGTCTTAGCAACCTTAATCAATCATCAAGTATTGCAGTAGTATAATAGTTAAACCTTAAAAAAAAAGTCTGATTAGGATGCTTTTCTCTGTTTTATGTCATTATCAAAAGCATGCTTTTGATTTTTGATTTTTTTTTTTTTTCCTTAAAATAATTTGTTCAGTGGAATGTAATGAAACAAAAATATTGTATTCTTGCAATACAAAATTCTTTTGTATGAATTCGGAACAAATTACTAACTCAGAACATTTGCTATTTAAGTTACCATTTAAGATGTGTGAATACTTTTGGCAGATAAAAAGTTAACAGTTAACTGCACTGAACATTTGGCAAACAGAATCTGAAAACAACCTTTGCTCTGAACAGCAGTCTATATCTTCTCATCTAAAGCCAGTTGCTCAGTGACAGAATCATGCCAATCCAAGACAGGTTAATTTCAGATGTTTTTTCATGACTGGCAGGGCCCTGTCATCACTGCTGTAAGAAGGTCACCAACCACTGTGCCTGAAATAGCCCCATTTCCGGTGGTGCAGACAAGATTTTGCATCCTTTTCATTACCTTGGCAAAGGAGGTTTTGCTTTCAGTTTGGTTTCTTTATTGGTTTGCTCATCTCTTTTTTTCAGCATGATTGTGGAAAACTAGTGGCCAGATTTTAATGAAAAGGGGTGGATGGGTGTAGCATGAGCCAGGGAAGAACCCATTAAATCACAGGGCAGATACACAAATATCTTTTAATTTTACCTTACATTAGCATTGAGACATAGGGCAGGACTCTATGTGGACCAACCTCCTTCACTTGGCACAAAATCACCCATCCAACAGTAAAAATCCCAAAGATATATCTGTGTGTGTGTGTGTGTGTGTGTGTGTGTGTGTGTGTGTGTGTGTGTG
>JBBMOE010000057.1:2660384-2722572 GCA_037975065.1 Chaetodon trifasciatus
ATATATATATATATATAGTTTAGAATGATCTAAAAGACAGAAAAGCAGAAAACATGACAGCATGTGGGGACATGCTGTCACCAGAGAAATTTGCCATTTAAAAAAGGACTCAAAATCATCAATTACCAAAATGTTTGCCAATTATTCTTCTCTAGATCAACTGATTGATAAATCATTGCAGTGCTGTTCAAAGCTATTACAATGATAAGATGAAATAACTGACATGATATAAATTAAATTACTGACCAGATATGATTTAAACTTTGCTTTGCTCATTTTTCACATCCTGTGGCTTAAGTATTAAGATGGTAAATGGTAAATGAACTGAATTTATATCACACTTTTCGAGTCTGACGACCCTCAAAGTGCTTTTACAAAACACATTGAATAATATAATTATAAAATCAGTGCTCACAGGGTGCTTGTTTTCTACTTTTTCTCTCACATGACTTCATTTTCCGATGTACCTGCCTAACACACGTATCGGACAACACTTCATATAAGGTCTATAACTAAAAATAGAATCATACATACCAGGCTGCCCAACATTGTTGAGACGTGTCATGAGGTGGTGTGCATTGGGCAGGAGCATATGAACATCTGACAGCACAGTATCATGACGAAAAGTGATCTGGTCCATGGCTCTCATGGTCTTAAAATAGTAGAGCATTCCATTCACCTGCTTCCCAATACCTGGGGATACAGTTTGGGCACACACAGGCTGACAGTTAGAACATATAAATTCAATTCTTGCAGCCTAATTCATATATACATATATATTTATATACAGGATATTACTTGTACACAAAAACATTGGAAAATAAGGTTCATAATCAGATATATTTAATATTATTATTTAATATAATATTTGATCAAAGGGTCTGGGACATTGAAATCTTCCAGGACACATGGACTAGCACCATTTGGAAACTCTGCAACACAACTCACTTTCGATGATTAAAAACAAAATGTTTGTCAAGATGACATATACAATAATCCAACAACACAGATTAGGACATTATTCTATTTGCTTATTTTGTAATATGTAGCAATGCAAAAAAAACATGTTTATGTTGAAGTAATGTACCAGAAGCATGTCTCTCAAATTGGTTTGCCCTTTTTTTGAAACTTTTTCCATATATGCTGTAGTGCTCCCCAAAACCTACAGAGTAAAAGCAGTGGAGTTAGAGTCCAACACGAAGCATGTATATTCCAGGGCATTTTTTTGACTCTATTATTTTCATTCAAAACTATATATTGAACAAACATTTCTATTTGACCTGTAATGATATGACCACAGTCAAAACTCAGTGTCTCAGCACCACAGGCTGTGTCTTGTACTCCAGTGGGGTGCTGGTTGTAAATTCACTGTGTTCTATTATTTGTATTGTTTCACTCAGCAAAACAGTCTATTGCATAATACTAACAGAAAATGAACAAAACTAGACCTCCATGCAGACTGGAGAATTATGACATAGTCCCATTTAAGAAGCTGACTAATGTGAAGAGGCATTTTGGACTTTCTGATAACACATTGACCTGCAGAAACGTAAAAACAACAGATCTTGAGTCCTTTTAGATTAGTAGATTATGTGTATGTGCGACCTGGATTCCAAAAAAGTTGGGACTTGGTCCAAAACTTAAATAAAACACAATGTAATCATTTAGTGTTCCCAAGCCCACATCATAACACTGTATACAAATATGTGTTTCACAAAGTGGTAAACCTCACTCCATTCTTGCTTGTGAATACAGTCTCTGGAGGGTGCCCCTTTCATACCCAATTATAATACTATGACCTGTTACCAATGAACCTGTATACTTGTGGAATGTTCCAAACAGATGTTTTTGGAGCATTCCACAACTTTCCCAGTGTGCTACTGCCCCTGTCCCAACTTGTCTGAAACATGTTGCTGGCATCAAATTCAGAGTAAGCATATATCACAAAAATCAATAAAGCTGATGATGTAAAACAATAAACAAACTTCCTTCATAATATTCTTAATTATTATCATTTATTCTCGGTGATTAATATTTTATAATTATCAAAAAAGTTAGAGAAATTATCACATTCGATATTACTGGTTTAACACAGCCTCCCAACTTTTCTGGAATGAGGTTCTTAAATAAAATGTTAATCCTCAACCTCATTTTGACAGCTTCAAACGCCAATAATTTAAATCAATCCGCCTGAACAAGTAGCAAGCTAGCAAAAACACGTGATGTAACAATGTGATTTTTTCTGCATTCACTGATGGATCACACATACTGTTGATTACAGGGCAAAAACACATGGTATTGATAGGCACGACCGAAAATTAAGGATTTGAACTAATGATCGTAACTGATATTAACTGTGGAAACAAATTTGAAAACCTGTTCTGAATGTTACATGTAAACTTTACAAGTATTACATGCTTTATGTTACGCAAATCTGCTGAAAACTACTGGACATATCCATAATTGAGACTTTGCCTCGCTTGAATACTGAACTTAAACTTTACCGTTATACTATAGCAAATAGCTGCGAGAACGCCCAGCGGATTACGCTACGCTTTCACTGTTAACTCCTGACACTCGTGTTAAACGTGTTTAAAATCTAAACAACATTCACGAAAGCATTTTATACACGACATACTCTACCTGTTACTCTACGGTAACAACTGCAGAAAGCACACTCTCATCAGACATTGGTCAGTAAAGCTCAAACTAGTGCACCTTCGTAATGCGCCCGGACTGCAAGTGCAAAAGTATGTCTTCAGTTCCATCACGACGACAAATTTCGAGAGGGAACTGTGTGCGGCTTGCGGGAAGGCGGGCCTAGATGTCGCAGTATTGGTTTCAGGTTTTTAGAATTATGTCGAAATATGGTTGTGCCTAGCTACATAATCTCAACTGTGCATTTATTGTGTTGTTCTAAATTGAAAATATCTCGCACAGGCTACTTAAAGGTCCCATTTTACAAAGTTGACATAGGTCTAGGAGTTCCAGAAAACATGTTTTTGAAGCTGATTGCTGGAAATAGCTTTTAGGAAAAGATTCTCGCCTACCTCTCTTTCCCTCTGTTTCAGTCCTTTTCGAAATGTGCTGTTTCTGGTGTCTTTAGCCTTAAATGCAAATGAGCTGCTGCCCATTACAAACAAATGAGCTGCTGCTCATTTGCCCACGCCCCACTCATAAACTTTTACCATGGCAACAAGGAGAGTGTAGACTCTAATTTAGCACTGCCCATAGCTGTGTCCCAATTCAGCGGCTGCATCCTTCGGAGGACCCAGCCTACGCGGTCTCTGGAGGCAACGGCTTCGGAGGCTCCTCTGTCGGCCGCATCAACTACTGGTAAATTGGACGGTCTAGCCTTCAGAGCATTTCCTGATTGCGTCACGACGTCATAACTTCTTCCCTCCTAACCCAGGAAAAACACATGTACAGCGACAAAAATTTAACAGACGACACAACAGCAATATAACAGACAGACAACAGACGAGAGAAACAACAGACAGACGACAGACAACAATGGGGCCAGAGGATGTGATTTTGTTTTTGTTTTATATATTTTTTGTTGGAGGAAGAGGAGAGGCGGCTCCGGCAACAGGGAAACCGGCGACTCGTGTATCTCCGGCTGGGAGAGCGCCGTGGGGAGGTAACATTAACCTGCTATTTTAACCCATATTAATGTTCATACATAGCTAGCATAGTTTGTGGTAATTAATATACTCATTAATAAACGATACCGTTTAGTGACGAACGCTAGCCATATAAACTATGGACTGACATATGTCATTTAACCATAAGTCTTGATACAGGGTTCTGTATGCTGTAATTTTAATGCTATGTTTTCAAGATCTGAAAAGTACTTGAATTGAACAGTTAAATGTGTACAAACCCTGTAAATAACCCTTAATTCAATAGTCTGTTAAAATGTTGTGTTATTAAACATCAGAACCATATTGAGAAGCCAAAGTGTAATAGATGGAGAAATGAAGCATTATTGGTCTAAGCTTTAACATTCACTTGAGTTGTCCTATCAATTAAAATTCAATTGCTCGTTTAATCCTCCTGTTCTTACCCTCCTTTCTCCATCCAGGCAAGGCCAATGTACTGTCGCATTAACATCATTGTTCCGGTTCTGAAAGTCTTCTTCAATGACCATGACACCACACAAGATTTTAGGCTGAGCAGAGAGTCCATGGCGGTGCTGCTGGAGCTTCTCCACCAGGAAAGGCGACACAGATGGGGTGCCACAATAGAGACCTTGGTCTTCCTCTTCTGGCTGGCGAGTGGGACATCCTACAGGGTGGTGGCAAGGGTGTTTGGGATGCCTCGCTCCACTGTTCACCGCATCATCCATCGAGTTACTGAGGAGGTGGTGGCCATATGCCACAGGGTCATCTACCTCCCCAAGACCGCAGAAGACCTGGCGGCAGTAACTCAGGTGTTTGCAGGGCTGGCAAGACACAGAGCTTTTCGAAAAGCTGCTGGAGCAATCGACGGCTGCCATGTGAGGATCAAGCCTCCAAGCGGCCCTAATGGTCACTGTTATCAAAACAGGAAACTGTTTTCTTCAGTAATCTTGCAGGTGGTTTGTGACCATCAGGGCCACTTCATTGATATGTACGTGGGCTGGCCGGGGTCGGTGCACGACTCCAGAGTACTCCACCACAGCCCACTGTTCAGGCATGGCATCTACCCTCCTCCAGGGCACTTCATCTTGGCAGATGGCGGGTACCCGTGCCTCCAACATCCACTTCCCCTTATCACTACCTACAAGCGGCCGGTGCAAGGTGTGGGAGCCCAGCGCTTTAACAGCCATCATTCCAGGGCACGCTCCATCATAGAGCATGTCTTTGGAATGATGAAGACGAAGTTTAGAGCCATCTTCCTCCAAGCACTGGAGGTGCACCACACCTTTGTGCCTCAGGTATGTCATTACACAACAGAATTGTGATTATTGTTAAATGGTGAGCACCAGTAAATTAAGTTGATTAAAATTTAGTTTTAATTACATTCAATTTATCTTTTTTTCCTTCTTTTCTACAGGTCATAACAGCATGTGCCATCCTGCACAACATCTGCCTGGGTGCTGGTGACATCATGGCCCCAGAGGATAAAGTGCAGGACGACATGCCGGAGGATGAGGGGGAGAACGGGTTGGAGGCAGCCAGTGGTGCTCCCTGGCGGGACCAGCTGTCTGCTGGTGTCTGCCCTGGAGGAGGGTATCCTTGACCATGATTACCTTTAGAGGGCAAGTAAATTAATTTTGAAGCTATTCCTATTTAAAGTGTTTTGTAAACAGTTGAGTTTGCTGAAGTAATTTGTGTGTTTATTCTTGCCTCTCTTTTAAACATTTTTAGTAACATGGCAGCCGTCAGCCCTGCAAACCCCAATGATGGACAATGTGGTGGACAGTGGAGACATGCATCACCCACCCCCCAACCCCAGATGATGTCCCACTCACAGCCAGAAGACTCCAAGGTCTTCCATGTGGCATCCCATCCAGTCCAGCAGCACCACCAGGGACTCCTGCTCAGCCTCAACTGTATATATGTTCTCTGTAAATCTGTAAATCTCTGTAAATAGTAATTTCTGCTGATCTTTTGTAAATAGTTGTACATTTTAAGAATGCCCACACAATAGTTAGAAATATTCATATTGTATCTTTGTAAATATCTGTAAATATCACAGCAAAAATAAAGTAATTGTGTTGTCACTGAAAAGTAGTTCAAAAGTCTACTTATATTGTAAATAAGAAATGGAATAGATAATGTAACGAGGTTATAAGATTTTAATTTAGAACACAATATTTTTAATTAACAATTTAAATCAAACAACACAGAACATAATCGAACAGAAAAAAAAAAATAAAAAAAATCAATCCCTGTCAATCATCCTCTCTAATAAACCAAAAAGTCTGTCCATCCTCTCTCTGCTCTCGCTCTCTCTCTCTCCTTTCCTCGGCCTCCCTCTGCAATCGCATGTCCTCCCTAATCAGTTCCAAAAGCTCATCCCTTTCCCTTCTCTTTCTGCTTCCTGCCACTGATGTTCCTGGCTGCCTCTCCTCCTCCTCCTCCTCCTCATGCTGTCCACCCACTGCAGCACCTGGCCCTGGTGTGTCCTCAGGGATGGAGGCAATTAGGACAGGTGGGGCAATGGAGGGCCTCTGTCCTAAAACCTCATCCATGAGGACAAACCAGGGCCAGGTAGCAGCAGTGGGCCTCCCGCTGACTCCCTGCCCTGTCCCTGGATCTTTGCATTCCTAAGGCAGTGGAAATCAATCACATCAACAGCAGCAATTTTCTGCAGTGTTTATTTAAAGCCCCTACAAGTAATTTAACCGGATATGGAAAAAGTGTCTCGTTTCTACTGATGTCACTGTGTGACCTACAACAGCAAATGAAGCCATCAGTGGGAAGATAAGCTATTTCTAAATACCATAACTCTTTACCTTCTGGAGGAAGTGGACCGGTCGGACCTTTATCAAAGTGTTTATTAACTTGGGTAAAACAAATGTAGTTTCCTTATCAGGTGGTCGTTTTAACCACAGAGTTTAATAAACTCCTCCGTCTGCTCCTTGCTCCCTACAACAAAATGACATGTAAAGCATGTTTTCTGTTATGTGAACAGACAAAAATATTGTTTGATATAATAACGACAATAACAATAATGATGCTCCTCAAGTTAACTCTATAACTATATTAACGGTAGTCAATCCAAACGTTTACAGTACTAACAGCCTAGAAATACAGCTGGGCTCACAACCCATCGTTAACGTTATTTGTTCATCTGCATTCAGCTTTGTGTGCAGAGATGCGCCCGGACAGCTCCTGTCGCTTGTAAGAGGAGCGAAATGTAGTCTATTATACAACTTACGAGAACAAATTCACCTTTTCTGAATATCTTCACAGTTACAATAATATTAGTTGACATCCGAGCTTGTAACGTTTGCAAGTGTAGGGTTTTAATAAGGCTAACAGTTAACTGAGCTCCTCATATCAACAGATTAGCCTTAAGCAACAACACATAGCTGGCATTCCGGTGGCTATGTGTTAGCACTATTAACGTTACGTATTTTAGAAGTTTTAAGGCCATTTGAGCTCCTGGCGTTAAGCAAAAAAAACCTGTTACTTACATTTAAATGTGTGTTCTGCGCCGCTGCTGGTGCCGGTGCCAGTGCTGCTGCTGCTGTTGGTCGCCATTGTTTTAAAAAAAAAAAACAAAAAAAAAACTATCGATGCGCAAAGCATCTTGGGATATGGGAGGCCGTGAAGGATAGTAGCGATGCATCCTCCGAATACAGGGAAAAGGAGGAGCCTTCGAATTTGGACGAATTGGGACAGCCTTCGCGCAGCGTTATGACATATTCGGCCTTCAAATTCACCCTCCGAAGGATGCAGCCGCTGAATTGGGACACAGCTCATGTGAAAGTAGCAGACATAGCAGCAATGAACAGGCATTTTCGAACCTGAATCGGATCCTGAGGCAGGAGGGGAGGCTCCTACAGAACCTCAGACTCAGAGTATTCAGCAGGACACTTCTGAATGGATAGTCAAAAAATGTCTTAATAAAAGTAACTAGAAGCCAGCAGTTAGCTTTACATCATTCTCAATGCAAAACACACACTACAGCACACAAGAGTTAGCGCTAATCTACAAAAGAAACACACAGCTAATTATTTGTATACTTACATGTCCCTTGTCTGCAGGTATTCCACACAAAGTTGGAAGTGACCCTGTAATGGTTGCCTAGGTTCACCTTGTGTAAGGTATTTTGGGATGGTTAAGAATGTAAATGTTTTTTTTTTTTCTGATTTTCATCTCCCATTACCTTTTTTAAGTGAAAGTAGTGAATATTATCAGTGGCCATATTGCTGCAGCGCGACTACAAGGGGCTATGAAATTGACTTTTTGTTGTTATTTGCTTGTTTTATTTTATGTGAGTGCTTTTGAGGTATTAAAAACGAGAAGTGACATTGGTTGGGAGAGACAGACAGAGAGGAAAAAGAGATGGGGCTATGTCAGTGGTGTTCTGCTGTAGCCAATAACAGGTCAGCTTGGCCTTGTGTTTTGGATCATTGTCATGCTGGAATGTTCAAGTATGTCAAATGCGCAGCTTTTGCTGGCAACACTGATGAGTGCAAATTTTCCTCCAGTATTTTCTGATAACATGCTGCATTCATCTTGCCATCAATTTTGACCAAGTTTCCTGTGCCTTTGTAGCTCACACATCCCCAAAACATAAGCGATCCACCTCCGTGTTTTACAGTAGGAATGATACACCTTTCATCATAGGCCTTGCTGACTCCTCTCCAAACATTTTTGGTGTGGCCAAAAAATTCAATTTTGGTCTCATCACTCCAAATGACTTTGTTCCAAAAGTTTTGAGGCTTGTCTCTGTGCTGTTTGGCGCATTGTAAGCAGAATGCTTTTTGGCATTTGCGTAATAATGGCTTTCTTCTGGCGGCTTGACCATGCAGCCCATTTTTCCTCAAGTGCCTCCTTACTGTGCATCTTGAAACAGCTACACCACTTTTTTTCTGAGAGTCCTGTATTTCAGCTGAATTTATTTGTGGGTTTTTCTTTGCATCCTGAACAATATATCCCGGCAGTTGTGGCTGAAATTTTCGTTGGTCTATCTGACCGTGGTTTGGTTTCAATAGAATCCCTCATTTTCTACTTCTTAATTAGAGTTGGAACACTGCTGATAGGCATTCTCAATTCCTTGAATATCTTTTTATATCCCTTTCCTGTTTTATACAGTTCAATTACCTTTTACCACAGATCCTTTGACAATTCTTTTGCTTTCCCCATGACTCGGAATCCAGAAATGTCAGTGCAGCACTTGATGAAAGATGCAAGGGTCTGTCAAGAGCCCAGAAACTCTCTGACCTTTTATACACACACACTGACACTGACTGAAGCAAACAGGTCACCAACCAAAATCCCAGAAAAAGTGAGTTTTTCATAATATGGGACCTTTAATATACATTTGTGAAAACCACAAAATACTTTTTAAATTGTAAGTTACCAGGTCTCCCATGAAACCACAGTGCCTGAGTGCTCCGTAACAACTGCTTTGTGTATGAAGGCTGAGCAACTACCCCAAAGTATTACTGGTCCTCCTGATTGTGGACTGTGATATGGAGTCACCAGATTTCTACAATTGTCTATGTTTAGTCAGTACTGAACTTTCATCCTACCACCATCCTACCACCTACCTACTACCATCCACTGAATTTTAAGAGAGACTTTTACATGAAAAATAATTCTTCAACATTTGAAATTAGAAAATGTAAAAGTATGCACAATATAATAGGGATGTAATGATATCGGTAATATCGGGATATCACATTAATAAACATGCCTCAGTGTTAAAATCCGCTGTTGTTGAGTGGGGGCTTGACAGGGAGAACAACAATCACCAAGGCATAGCTGTTGTTACAGACAACGCTCAGAATATGGATGTAGCGGTGAAAGAGGCTGGACTTTCTCCACACATTAAATGTTTTGCACACACACTGAACCTTGCCTCACAGGCAGATTTGAAGGTAAACAGTGTCAGCCGACTCCTTGCTAGAGTGAGACGTGTGGCATTGTTTTTTCACCGCAGCTCAACTGCCACAACTGTGTTGACGTCCAAGCAGCAAATGTTAAATCTTCCCGTCCATAAACTGATCATGGATGTGGTAACACATTGGAACAGCTCGCTGGACATGCTTGAGCGCTACTGTCGCTGCAGCTCTGCTGAGTACTGAAGTCAGACAGAATGCATGCGAAATAGACACTTTGGACACTGCCGACATTGCAGATGCCAAGGAGATTGTAAAAGTCCTCACACCTTTGAAAAAGGCCACCGTTGTGTTGTGTGATGAATCTGAACCAGTGGTCTCTCTCATCCTGCCCCTCAAACACATGATACAAGAGAGCATGGCAAGCTGCGATGGAGACTCAAACACCATCACACAAATGAAGACAGTGAAGCTGAGGCAGCTGAGGTTGTCCCTCCTCCATCCAAAAAAAGTGCTTTGGAAGATCTGTTCGGGGCTTCCTTTAGTCAGAAGGACAGCACACCGCTGATGGTTGGGATAGAAGCAGAGATGGACTCCTATCGAAAAGAGACTAATATCTCACTCTCTGCTTGTCCTCTGAAGTGGTGGAAAGACATAGCACAACATTACCCACATCTATCAAGTTTGGCTAAGTCATATCTCGCCATTCCAGCAACATCAGTCCCCAGTGAAAGAGTTTTTTCAACAACAGGGGACATTGTAAATGCCAAGAGATCCCAGCTTTTAACAGAAAATGTTGACCTGCTTGTTTTCTTAAAAAAGAACCTTTGAGTGAGGGAAAGGCTAGTGACATGAAGGAGGGAGGCAGGTGAGGGAGTGGGAAGCAGGGAGGTGAATGATAGGGAGCGAGGAAGGCAGGTAGGTGAGTGTGGGTAGGAGAGAGGAAAGGAAGGAGGCTACTGAGTGATTGTTTGTGAGCTAACAGAAATTAAGAGATTTCATTTTTTACCAAAGTTCTTGTTATTTTCTTGACTTATTTTGCACCTTAAAAATATGATGTATATTATTTCAGAGATTAGTATGTGTTTAATTGAGACATGAAAACAGAGAACTGTGGATTTTCCTGTTTCAGACTGACCTCAAACTTTGTTCTGCACTTAAAAAGCAATTTTCACCTTATGAGGTGCATTCCTGCAGGGACTTTTGTCCCCTTGTTACTTGAAAGTTTAAGACACTGGAAGCTTCTGTTTAAGTTGTTCTTTATTTAATAGAGTTTTTCCCATGTCTCCATTTTTTTTCTTTAAGTCTTGAATAATGGAATAAGTATCATACTGTGGCGCTTTCTACATTATAATCGTTGACATGCCTTACAATACCGTAATAAATGTCGTACCATGGTCTTGTTATTGAAGTATTGAAATATCGTGAGATTTTGATATCATTACACCCCTACAATATAATAATATGAGGGGAGTGTCTCAAAAGTTGTGTCTAAGGTGGGAGGGATCGGCCACTGTCTTTCTTGCTCGCCTCAGGGCAGGCGTAAATCCTGGAAAGATGACAGATATCACCTTCTGGGCAGAGCAAATGATGCACTGCAATCTGCTCTCATCTTTGGCAGTGGCAGGAATGTACCAGATGATTGACTGATTGATGGTGATTTAGAAAGTTGGCCAGCCAGGACTACTTGAAAATGTCTCCTGTTTTTTATTTCAAATTTTACCATCAAGACAGAACAACACAAGACTACTGACAACCTGACAATGTAGACATACTCGGGAAAATAATATAGAGGAAATGGCAAGCCTGAAATACATTGATGATTAAAAACACATTGTAAAAAGGAACAATTTGTATTGACCTTTGATTATTTAGGCCTAATGAAAAATGAAAGGAAGAGTGGAATGATGATAAATCAATTTGTTTTGTTTTGTTGATAATATTTGTTTTAGTTGATTTAGGGTTTTCAACAAATTTTAAAATTCATGTAAAAAAACAAAACAAAACAGATGATGACATGCACTCTTCTCTTTTCAAAAATGACCCACAAGTAAAATAAAATGAATTAAACTGACTGTGATGATTGTTTCTCTGTGACTTTGATAGTACAGAATATTATTCAAAACATAGAAATTTGGAATGGAATCAAGTTTCAAAGAGACCCGACAATGTACAGTACCAGTCCAAATTTTGGACTCAACTTCTCATTCAATGGTTTTTCTTTATTTTTTTCATTTTTGGCATTGTAGATTAATACTGAAGACATCCAAACTATGATGGAACACAAATGGAATCATGTAGTAAACAAAAAAGTGTTAAACAAACCAGAATATGTTTTAAATTTTAGATTATTCTAAGGAGCCACCATTTGTTTTGATGACAGCTTTGCACACAGCATTCTCCCAACCATGAAAAAAATAACCGTTTTTAAGTGAAACAAGAAATTATAACAAATGCTGAAAATACCTGTTACAGTATTTTTTTCTACACAAATTAAATTTCTCAGTTTAGAAATCAAATCAAATGTAACCTTAAGAGTGTTGTCATCACTTTATGTATGTAATCTAGAACATCTATAATATAACCTGAGTGACGACAGTTTTGAGCATGTAGCCATAGCGGCTCATAAAAACTACAGCATGCTGGTTTTCATCCATCTGTTATCTGTCAATCTCCTGAAGAGTCTTGTAGGACTGCAGCCACTTCGTTCTGTGTTTTGAAGAACCTTCCACCTGGTTGTAATCCAGGTGCTTATATACTGAGTGAGCAGGTGGGTCTTGATTGATGATTGTGTGCAGATGTGTTTGGGAGACCGATCCCAACCTGACAACCACCCCTAACAACACAGACACAGACTAGACAGATGGGGGAGAGAGAAACATGAGACACCAGGAAGTTGAAACACTGGAGCACAGAAAAAGCACTTGTTTCTGTACTTGTCTTGTTAGATCTTAATGCTGCATTTGACACCATTGACCATCACATCCTATTACAAAGACTGAAACACCTAATTGGCATTAAAGAAACTGTACTGAGCTAGTTGAAATCCTACTTTTCAGAATGATTTCAGTTTGCACACATTAATGGTGATTCCTCCGTGCACACCAAATTTAGTCACAGAGTACTACAAGGTTCTGGGCTTGGACCAATACTATTCACTCTATATATGCTTCCTTTAGGCAACATTATTGGGACACATTGCAAAATTTTAATTACTATGGAGATGATACCCAGCTGTACAAGCCAGATGAAACCAATCAATTTACTAAACTTTAAGCATGTCATAAGGACATAAAAACCTGGAAGACTGGCAACTTTCTTTTACTAATTTCATACAAAAGATAAAATAAGATAAGACTTTAATGATGCCACACTAGGGAAATTTAGTCGTTACAGCCAGCAAGTATTACAAAGAGCAAGCAACATTGACATAAAGAGGTCAAAAAAAAATCCAAAAGTGTACAGGATACAGAATAGAAAAACAACAATGTATATGTACATTTGTACAAGTTATTAAAAAAAGTATAAACTACAGTGCTTAGCCCTAAACACCTAGAAACTCACTATCTAATGGTATAGCTACTCTGGATGCCATTGCCCTGGCCTCCAGCACTGCTGTTAGGAATCTCAAAGTTATCTGATCAGGATGGGTCCTTTATTCTCCTAAGCCCTAAATGGTCAGGCACCATCATATCGTAAAGAGCTCATTGTACCCTGATATGGTAAATGGACTGTATTTACAGTCAGGTCCATAAATGCTTGGACATTGACACAATTTTCAGAATTTTGGCTCTGTACACCACCACAATGGACTTGAAATGAAACAATCAATATGTGCTTTAAGTGCAGAATTTCAGCTTCAATTTGAGGGTATTTACATCCAAATCAGGTGAACGGTGTAGGAATTACAACCATTTCTATATGTGCCTCCCCCTTTTTAAGGGACCAAAAGCAATTGGACAAACTAACAATCATAAATCAAATTATCACTTTTAATACTTGATTGCAAAGCCTTTGCATTCAATGACAGCCTGAAGTCTGAAACCCATAGACATCACCAAACGCTGGGTTTCGTCCTTGGTGATGCTCTGCCAGGCCTCTACTGCAACTGCTTTCAGTTCCTGCTTGTTCTTGGTGCATTTTCCCTTCAGTTTTGTCTTCAGCAAGTGAAATGCATGCTCAATTGGATTCAGGTCAGGTGATTGACTTGGTCATTGCATAACATTCCACTTCTTTGTCCTAAAAACTCTTTGGTTGCTTTCTTAGTATGCTTTGGGTCATTGTGCATCTGTACTGTGAAGCGCTGTGTAATGAGTTCTGAAGCATTTGGCTGAATATGAGCAGATAATATTGCCCCAAACACTTGAGAATTCATCCTGCTGCTTTTGTCAGCCGTCACATCATCAATGAATACAAGGGAAACGGTTCCATTGGCAGCCATACATGCCCACACTATAACACTACCACCACCATGCTTCACTGATGAGGTGGTATGCTTTGGATTATGGGGAGTTCCTTTCCTTCTCCATATTCTTCTCTTCCCATCATTCTGGTACAAGTTGATCTTTGTCTCATCTGTCTGCAGGATGTTGTTCCAGAACTTTACAGGCTTTAGATGTTTTTTTTGTTTTGTTTTTTTGGCAAACTCTGATTTGGTCTTCCTATTTTTGAGGCTCACCAATAGTTTACTTCTTGTGGTGAACCCTCTGTATTCACTCTGGTGAAGCCTTCTCTTGAATATTGACACAGACACAGATACACCTACCCCCTGGAGAGTGTTCTTAATCTAGCCAACTGTTGTGAAGGGGGTTTTTGAAATGAAATCTAGACCTTTTATCTGCTCCTTGTGAATGAAATAATGAGGGAATAACACACACCTAGCCATGGAACAGTTGAGTAGCCAATTGTCCAATTACTTTTGGGGGAGGCACATATAGAAATGGTTGTAATTCCTACACCGTTCATCTGATTTGGATGTAAATACCCTCAAATTAAAGCTGAAAGTCTGTACTTAATGCACACCTTGATTTCATTTCAAATACATTGTGGTGTTGTACAGAGCCAAAATTCTGAAAATTGTGTCGATGTCCAAACATTTATGGACCTGACTGTATATATGACTTTTCTAGCCTCAATGACCACTCAGAGTGGTCATTGGGGTCAAACACTAGTCAGCATTCACCCATTCACATGCACATTCATTCACACTATATGCCACCTCTGTCACACTGCGGTGAGGTCGTCCTGTCTTGGGTTATTGTCTTGTCATTTCCTGTGTTATTTTGAAAGTCTAACTCTCCTCTCGTTTCAGGTCACTTGCCCTTCCTCTTGTGTCACCCGTTTGTCATCCCTGATTCCTGATTGTGTCCACCTGTTCCCCATTACCCTCATGTGTTTAAATAGTCTGCGTTTCCCTTTGTCTTGTGCCGAAGTGTTTCGTCTCTTGTCCGATCACCAAAGCCTGCGTCATAGTCCACAGCCACAGCCTTTCTTGTAAGTCTTGATTCCTCGTCAGAGTGATTTTTAGTTGTAACTTTTGTAGTTAAGTTTTGTAGTTATAGTTGTAAGAATCTTTTGCTTTCTTGGTTAGCCTCCCTTTGGAGTGATTTTTTTGTTCATATAGTAAATAGTAGTATTAAGTCTAGCCTCCATCTTTTAGGAGAGTTTTTTGCTTGTATCCTGTCCTTTCCTTTTTCCTTGACTGCCCTACCTCCATTCGGAGTGACTTTAGTTTATAGTTTTGTAGCCTTTTGATTTCCCTCTGAGAAGAGTGATTTTGATTTTTGATAATTTTCATAGATCTGTGTATCTGGTATTTTCCTCCTTGAGAGAGATTTGTTTTCACTAGAGTAGAGTTTTTCATAGCTAAGTTTTCATAGCCCTCTTTGTTTGCTCTGCATTGGGGTGTCTTGATATAATAAAAGTCTGCTCACTGACATCCTCTGCGTCTGAGTCCTGTTTGAGTTCGGGCCTGACAACCTCCTCCTTATTAGCAGTAACCATTCACATGCACGTTCCCACATCAATGACAGCATTGAGAACAATTTGTCATTCAATATCTTGCCCAAGGATACTTCAACATGTAGGCTGCAGGTGCCAGATATCGAACCACCAACATTCTGATAAATGGATGACTCCTATACCTCCTGAACCACAGCCACCCCACTATGACACTACATACACAGAATGTCTCCAAAACTAGAATGGGAACCAGAACCTTCAACCATAGAGCTCCTCTCCTGTGGAACCATATCCTAGTCTCAGTCCAGGAGGCAGACACTATGTCTATGCTTAAGAGTAGGCTTTAAACTTTCCTTTCGATATGGCTTGTAGTTAGGGCTGTCAGGCCCTAGTCTGTGTTCATGTGTTGTCATTTCAGTTCCTGTTTTGTGTGTTCTTGTCAGGTGTCTTCACTCCCCTTGTGTGTGATTGTTCATTGTCTCATTGTGTCCGCCCCTCGTGTGTATATGTTACTGGCGCCAGACCTAGGGGAAATCTGGGCCGATAGACAAGTTCCACAGGCAAGGGTGCACTGTGGATTAATCAGAGAGAGGACACGAGTTAGCGTCTTGCTCCTGCCGTTGCTCATTTAATTTTTTTTTTGTAACAATTTCATAAAACTATAATACATTTTCAATGAAATCATCCAAACTTCATCTGTTATTCATTATTTACATTCACACCAAAACATATATAACACAAATAAATAAATATGCAAAACCAAAATAAACAATATAAAATCTGTTTTGCCAAAAATAAATACAATCAGATCGACAATAACTTAAATTCTATTTCACATACACTAAGATTGGCTTAACTAAAATATTACCTTTACAAAAATTATACACCCTAAATCACATTCTCACTTTTACATTCACTCATGTTCTAACACACATACATGCTTCCACACGTATCCTGCACTCACATAACATACACATAATCCCTACAACTCTAATATCTACTTTTAATTGACTGAATTGAACTCCTTAAACATCCTTAACATTCCTTAAACACATTTATGCATAACTCAAGTAACAAACATCTGTAACATACACTTAAAATACTACTTTTAAAACAGTTTAACGATCACAAGTAAATGCTCAAAATGGCGGGTCTCGGCGCTGCCCGTTCACTATGCTGTTACAAATGCATTCTTTGCTCTTCACTAAACATCTTGACAACATCTCTAAACAACACACAACTACTTACAATAACCTTACATTAGTCATTAAACAGAGCTTATCTCAGAAAAGCAAGTTTTAACATACCTGTGGATTAATCAGAGAGAGGACACGAGTTAGCGTCTTGCTCCTGCCGCTGCTCATTTAATTTTTGAGCTGTGCATGAGCAGAGTGGTTATACAATTCTCCCTACGGTATCCACAGTGGCAGAGAATCGCCATCTATTGACGTGTTTAAGTATCACCTTTAAATGTTAAATCAGTTCAAATATTTAACAAAAAAAAAAAAAATAGGGTGTGTCTGTTTCCAAAAGAAAATGAGCATGTAGCCTTTTCAATCTACTACACTCTCCCCTGCTTTAAAAGATGTCTCTGGACATTTAGAACCGAGAACACAAGGTCGAGTAGACAGGAGTCTGAAAGTCTATGTAAGTTCTTCATCACCACAAGTCTAAAAGGTCCATAGAGGGGTAGAGGGGTAGAGTAACAGGGTTCAGGAACAGCTGAGTAGAATGGCATGGGCTAGGGTACACAAGCAAACATCAGGTTGGCTCCTGGCCTCCAGGGCTGATATGAAGGCTGTCCAAGCTGGTCATATGTGAACTTTCCTGAGGCTTTGTTTCTCAGGTTGACCTCCTCACAGGTGGTACTTCCTCTCTGCATGGCTCAGTAACATGTTCGTTATTGTCCACTTGCTCCTCTAAACGTGCCTCCTTGCCATTGTCATCCCTTACTGGTTCCTCCTGTATTTGATCAGTTGGTGGTGTAGCAGGCGGTGCTGGTGGTGGCACTGGAGCTGGCACTGCTACAGGGTCAGATGTATGTCCCTGCTGGTCTTGAACTGTCCTTGCTAGTGGTTCAACTGGTTGAAACTCACGAGCTGTAGCACTGAGTTTGGTCTGTGATTCTGGCTGAGGTACTGGGTGTCTTGGTCTGCTCAGTTGGTAAACAGGTATTTTCCTGAGGCAATATGTGTATTCCTCCTCCTCAGAATTTTCGGACTCAGGCGTTGCTATCTCTTTGTTCTTTGTGTGGTTGTAATCATGTTTTTGTCTTTTCTGAGGTGCCTGGGCAGTCTGTTGCTGGTCTGAGTCTACAGGCAAATCATTCACAGGCACCAGAAGGTTTTGATGCAGGACACGAAGGGTTCGGTCTCTCGACAGTGCACCTTCCTCAAGTCATCCACGTGTTCATGAAAAGTCTTTGAAAAACAGTGCACATCGTCCAAATATGGGGTACAGCATTCATCTCTTAGACCATCGAGGACCCCCTCCATGCACCTTTGAAAAGCCGCCGGGGCATTGGTAAGGCCAAACGGAGAGACAGGTCCACTCATGAGAACCATGAGTAGCCCCCAAGATTGTCCAGCAAATCTTGGATATGTGGAAGTAGGTGACGATCGGGGATGGTTTTGCGGTTTAAGCCCCGAAAGTCGACACAAAGACATAGGCTCTTGTCTCTTTTTCTGACACACACCACTGGAGACGAGTAAGGCAGAGTAGACTTTCTTTTCCAGCCATGATTGAGTAGATTCTGAACTTAATCCTTAACCTCTTTGTACAAGGGCTTAGGAACTGAGTTGTAGGATGTTCGCACTGGTGTCTCATCCTTCAAGTGGATTTTTATTTGCAGGTTTGGGATGCAACCGATGTCTGAATCATCCTTTGCAAACACATCTGACTCTTCATACAACATGTCACGAACCATCTTTTGTTCATCCTCTTCCAGATGTGACATGTCAACAGGTGGGTGCTATCTCTGTTATGTGTTGTCTAGTGTCTTGTGTTTGTCATTGGTTTGTTTCTGCTTGTCAGCGTTAAACTGAGCTGAACATGCATTTACAGTAGATACTTGCTCTGAGTTAACTGGGGACAAGTTAACTGGTCTCACTTCTGTAACTTCCTCTAATGGACCTAATATTGTTCTCTCTGTGAGGTAGATGTCTTGCTTTGTTGGGTTGTGAACAGGGATTTTAACTATTTTTGTGGACCCACTTGGGACATCAACCAAGGCTGGAAACAGGTCTAATCCCTCAGGACAGTTACTAGGCTGGGTTGGAAAAGTACTGTCCCACCCCTTGGCATTTCTCTGACTCTACACTTCACCTCACAAATCTGTCCTGCTGGAATGTTTACACCTTTCTTTCCTGTTCTCACACTATACTCTGGGGAAGTCTCATCAGGAGTCAAAATCTGGAGAGCAGAAACTAGAGCTTCAACTGCACTCTCATCAATACTTAGAGCTTCTTTAAGTAAAGCAGAAATATCAGCCTCCCCTTTCTGTTCTGTCATAGTTTTAATTATTTCACCAATGACATTGCTGCCTAACAGGGGATAATTAAGACTGTCCTGGCTGACTAACAATGGCACTTGTATGGTGACATGTCCGTGGGTTTCACTACAGACTTGGAGTTCAACATCGATCAATCCATCAAAGGGAACATCTGTGCCATTAGCTGCAGTAATGTCTAAAGGCTGGTCATAAAGAAGGGATTCAAGTGGCTGAATCTGGATGTTGGGGAGTTCTCTATTGACCCATGCTCTCCCTATCAGAGTCACTTGAGCTCCTGAATCGAGTAACATCTGAAGAGGAACTCCGTTCATGGCACACAAAACCATGCACCTTTTCCCGATGAGCCAGATGTCAGATTGTCTGCATCCCTTGTGAGTAGCTTTCCAGCGTTTTCCTTGTGTATGACTTCCTCGTGTTTCGACCTGTTTTGTCTTTTGTTGCCTTTTGCCCAGCGTCTTTGTACTTTTGCCTTCCTCACGGTTTTCTGGTTTTTGGACTCTTGCTTGTGTTTTTGACTTCTGATCTGCCAAGTGATTTTGTACTGCCTCCTGTGTACTGACCTTGATCGTTAATAAACTGCCTCTTCTCACCTGTGAGTCTCTGGTCTGCTCTGTGGCTCCCCAGTTTGTCTGTCTGAACCCTGACAAGGGCTGGCTCAGGCTTGTGTTGGAACAGCTCCTACTTAAATTGCTATTGGATTAAACTGCCAGGGGACCTCCGCTTATCCTGCTTTCTTTCATTCTGTATGGATTCATGTCCATTAATGCATGTTACTAACTTGGCTTCTTACCTGCAGTCTTTCTGCTTTCTGTCATGTCAGGTTCCCATGGGTATATTAGTCATGTTTCTATTATTATTAGATTCATAGTACTGCAAGTAAATAAATAAAACGTAATTGAAATACATGAGATGAAAAGTTTATTTATTCAAATAGTTTAACATAACATAAATATGTTGATTAGAAACTGCATGTAAACAAACTTTGTGTTACTTGATCCCATAAAGAGGCTGTGTTTGCATGTGAGAGTAAAAGGAAACGTCATTTCATCACTGATGTTAAATCTGACCCCTGGCAAACCTAATGCTGTGACAAATGTGGCGTCAGAAGGGAAGTTTAATTGTTTGCATTCTCTTTTGTTACGGTGTACCAATATATTATTTTAGAAGAGTATTAATTAAAATTTTATTGTATGTTTTACAAAGACAAATATGACTGTTGTCACATTTCTATTTTGAGAGGTTAGTGAATTTAGGTTAGCAAGTGTATGAGAATGCATGGCCTGCATGATTGACATTCATATCATATTGGTGGTTTAGCATGAGCTAGAACCACTTCAACTCTGGTCAACATAGTGTGTGTCATTTGTTAACACTGGCTAGTAGCTTCCACTGTGGACCTTGTCGCCTCCGAGACTCAATGCTGCCACTAAGTGCAAACAGCTAACATGAATGGTTAAGCTAGTTTAGGCTGCCCTCATTTACTAATACAGGCTAGCTCTACAAGTGAGTTCATTGAGTACATGTGATGGCAATAATAAGGTCACTATTAACTAAGCCATATATCCCCTGTGAAAATGTTAGCTAAATTACATCTTCATGTTGTGTGTGGAAAATCTCTAGGAACTAGGTATGAATTGCTTATGCATCAAAAGCTCAAACATGGCCACCAAGGGAACAGGTTCAGGCATCCCTGCCCATACTCTACTTGTCCTGCACATTTAAGTCAAGGAACATTCTTTTGAGTCACATATACCATAGTCACAAAACACAAACATCTTCAAAGCCATCTGAGTTATCTACATTTTCATGTCAGTTGTGTACATGCCATGAGCTTTCAAATTAATGGAATTACCTCAGTCATGTAAATGAGCATTTGTGGGGACAGGAAACAAGGTGGGCAAGGTGGCGTTTTTAAAAGTAACATCTACAATACATTTCATACCCATGAAAACAGGAAACATTACCCTCATGCTTCACATAATTTTAAAGCTGAGGTTGTGACTGTAGTTGCTGGGTTATTAGAATCTGACAGCTCTTGTTGATGATGTTGCCTTTTGTGCTGCAGACACAGTTGTAGAAGTTGACTCAAGCCTATTAATCAACCCTAAACCTAAACTAGATTATAACTCATTTGAAAGCCTTGTTCTTAGTCTTAAAACATACAGGAAAGCTCTCTCTCTGTGCTAGCCTAATACTCTTCACTAATAGTGGAAAATAAGAACAATCCCAGGTTTCTCTTCAGTACTGTAGGCAGGCTGACAGTCATAATTCCATTGAACCATATATTCCCTTAGCCCTCAGCAGTAATGATTTCAGGAGTGTCTTTAATGATAAAATTCTTACTATCGGAGACAGAATTCATCACCTCCTGCTATCAATAGCAACTGATTTATTTTCAGTCACAGAAACCATATAAATTGTTATTAAACCTGTCGTATTTTTAGACCGGTTTTCTCCTGTCAACCTTCACCAGCTAATTCTTATAATTTTGGCATCAAAATCATCAACCTGTATTTTAGATCCCATCCCAACTAAGCTGCTTTAAGAAATTTTAGCCTTAATTGACTTACCTTTATTAGATATTATCAATCTGTCTTTATCAATATTGTGACGGCCTCTTTCTAGCCCTCCCTTATGTTTTAACTCTCTGTAGCCTTCAAGCATCTTCCAGGCCATCAGCTGATTGGCTGCACCTTGAGAGGGTGGAGCTGGATGATATAAATAGGGCAGCCATCTTAGAGGCCCTCTCTCAATGGCAGGAATGATGAGATAGAGGGAGTAAGGGTATTAAAAGAAAGTTGGAGAAATGAGAGAAAGTCATAGGAGCAGAAAAAAAGACATAATATCCAGGATGAGGTTAGGTCACACTGGCCTTAAACAATACATCATAAAGAAACATGCTACAGGGAACTGTGAATACTATGGTTTACAGGAAACAGTATGTATTCTTACATTGTCCAAGGTACTGACAACAGAGACAAACACTCAAAACAGCACTCCAAAGGAATCAACTAACACTGAGTATGAGTTATTAAGAAGGGATTCAGGAGATGTTGGGTACAGGGCTATATTTAGGTTTTTACAGAGCACGGGGGTTATTATTAGGATCTAGTGTAGAAATACAAGGTATCCTGCTCCACACTCCAGTCCAGAAGGTGGCGGTAATGCACGTAACAGTTGTTTGCCAACCGCCATAAAACAACAGAAGAAGAAGACGAAGAAGACGAAGAAGAAGAAGAAGAAGAAGAAGAAGAAGAAGAAGAAGAAGAAGAAGAAGATGAAGATGAAGAAGAAGAAGAAGAAGAAGAAGTACTGAGCACTGCTCGGCTTGAAGGCTAAATAACAATCTAGCTGTATATACAGGAGAGTTAGTAGCAATTCTCACTGCACTTTCTTGGGTAGAGAATAATTGGCCAAAGAGGGTAGTAGTTGCATCAGATTCCTCCTCTGTGCTGCTAAGTATTCAGAATGGGTCTTCAAAGTCCAGACAAGACATTATAGTGGATATTGTTGTGTTGGTGCATAGATTGCAATGCTCTGGGGTTAATGTTGCCTTTGTGTGGGTGCCAGCTCATATAGGAGTATCAGAAAATGAACTGGCAGACAAGAATGCTAAAGAAGCTACCATTTTGCCTGAGGCCAGTCTTAATATTACATATAGTAAATCAGAAATAAAAAGCATAGTTAAGTCCAAGCTAAAGAAAAACTGGCAATCAGAATGGGATAGAGCAAGCACAGGGAGAGGCTATTATAACATCCAAAGGTATGTGGGCAATGTAGGAAGTACATATAGGACGACACAGGAGGAGGATATGATATCCAGAATGAGATTTGGTCACACTGGTCTAAATAATACATTGGTTTTAATTAAAAAACATGGTAATGGCTACTGTAGTGAGTGTAGACCTCAGACATTAGAGACCATAGAGCATGTGTTAGAGACATGTATTAAATATAATCAGGCAAGGCAACAATTAATACAGCAACTTCAAGGAGAGGGAGTTCCTTTGAGGATTAGAGACATACTGCAGCAGAATTCTTGTGAATTATGTTTTAAATTTTTATTTTTATTTTTTTGGGAGAACTGGGTTAAGCAAGAGGCTGTGAGGTAGGAGTGTCCAGATCCACACTCCATTTCAGAAGGTGGCGGTAATGCACCAAACATTGTTTGCCAACCGCCAAATAAAAATAAGAAGAAGAAGAAGAAGAAGAAGAAGAAGAAGAAGAAGAAGAAGAAGAAGAAGAAGAAGAAGAAGAAGAAGCTTGAAGGCGGAGGACGAGCAGGGGAAGACGCTGGAGAGTGGTTTTGTGTACGGAAGAAAACCGTTCAGTGAGTAGTGAACAAACTGTATAATAAAGGGAAAGATAAACCCTGAAAAGGTCTGTGTTGATCTGTAAATGGCAGGGTCTGGAGGGAGAGTTAGTGGGGAAAGTATGGATGAAGAATATACTGATTGGAATGAAGTGAAGTCGCGGTACAAAGAGAAAGGGAAGAGAAATCTGAGTCAAGACAGTGTCTCAGATCATAGAAGTGAAAATGAGGGAGTGATAAAGAGGAAAATGGATGAGGATAGAAGGAAGGTTTTGATAAAGTTTAAAGAAGGGCAAGACATCAAAACTGTAGGACCTGTAGCTTTGTCATGCTAACTACAAGGCAGCATTGGAGGAATTGAGAAAGCAAAAATCTTAAGTGCTGGAAGTCTTGTTATCTTGTGCAAGAATGAGGGGCAACGAGCCAGAGCTCTCCAGCTTAAACAAGTTTGTAAAAAGGAAATCAGTGCTATTAAAATGTTTGAGAGCAGAACAGGTGTTAAAGGGGTGATATATGGAATCCCAATTGAAGAAGATCTGTAAAAGTTAAGGGAAAACATCAAAGCAGGAATAGTGAAAAATGTGAAGGCTGGGAGAAAAGGTTGATAGTATGTCAGTCCTGCTGGAGTTTAATGAAAGGAAACTTCCAGATTCAGTGTTGGTTGGTTTCATGAGATACAGTGTCAGAGAATATGTTCCTCCGCCCCTGAAATGCTACAAATGTGCATTTGCAACATTCATTAAACAAGGAATACCGTATAGAACCCTAGGGAGTGGGAGTAGCTTGGAATATATAGTAGTGCAAATTTGGGGTAAAAATCACAGTATGTTTATCATAAATTTTTATAATCCATGTAAAAGAATTGAAATAAATGAAATAGAATTAACAGAAGGTCAAAATGAAAAACAAGTCATATGGTGTGGAGACTTCAATGCCCATAGCACATTATGGGGAGGAGATAAAACAGACCACAGTGGGTTGGTAATAGAGGAGATAATGGATAATAACTCCCATCAATGAGATATAGGGAGTAATTAAAAAGATGAATGGAGTGAGGAAAGAGAGGAATTATCCAGTTCTGGAGCATGAAGGGGCATTAGCAATAAGTGGTGAGGAAAAGGCAAGAATGATGGTTAAAATTCTAGCAAGAGTTCACAGATAAGAATAAAAGTTTGATCTTTTGAAGGGTTACTGGCAGGTGCCCCTGTCCAGACGGGTTCGAGACATTGCAGTATTCATAACACCTTCACTCCTACACTGTCATGCCATTTGGGCTGCAAAACGCACCAGCAACTTTTCAGCGGTTGATGAACAAGGTTGTGGCAGGGTTGGAGGGATGCGCAGTGTATTTAGATGATGTTGTCATATATAGTGAGACTTGGGAGGAGCATGTACACCGCATCAGAGCTTTGTTTGATCGTCTTGCTTGGGCCAGTCTCACTGTAAATCTGGCTAAATGCAAGTTTGCCCAAGGGACAGTCACATATTTGGGGAAGATTGTTGGCCAGGTTTAGGTTCGCCCAGTGAGAGTAAAAGTTCTGGCTATTGATCAGTTTCAACCTCCAACCACTAAGAAAGAACTCATGCGCTTTTTAGGCATGGTTGGATACTATCGAGAGTTTTGTAAGAATTTCTCCACAGTAGTGGCCCCTCTTACTAATCTGTTGAGTTCAAAGGTCAAATTTGATTGGTCCCTTAAGTGTCAACGTGCTTTTGAAAATGTAAAAGGCCTCTGCTCCTGTTTTGGCAGCACCACGTCTTGGTGAACCGTTTCAGTTGCAGGTAGATGCCAGCAATTTGGGGGCTGGAGCTATACTCCTGCAGACGGATGGCATTGATCACCTTGTGAGTTTCTTTTCCAGGAAATTCAACTCTTACCAGTTGAATTATTCTATTGTGGAGAAAGAGGCCCTGGCTCTTATTTGGGCGTTGAAACATTTTGAGGTCTACGTTAGTGGCGGAGGAAAGCCACTTGTTGTTTACACTGACTTTCCTTTTAAAGCTGTACTCCTTTTCTCTTCCATCTCTTAAATTGCTTCTTCCAGGTACCAGAAGTTGAAATAGGGCGGCCATCTTAGAGGCCCTTTCTCTTTTGTTCTGGCAGCCATGGGCAAATGCAGGTTGTTTTGAGTTTGTTCCTTTATTTACCACTCATACATACACCCACTCTACACCACTGATAAGTAAATTTCACACAGTTTAGGTTGTGTTATGTTTAGTTAAATAAATGTTTTGTTGCACTACATCAGTGTGTGGACTCCTTTTGTTGTGAACCTTTGAGCCAGGTTCGTAACAATGTGATATGTACCACAGTCCTTTAAAGTAGCTGTAATAAAACCTCTTCTTAAAAAGCCTTCTCTTGATCCAGGGGTTTTAGCCAACAATAGACCTGTATCTAACTTGCTATCTTGCAAATCAGCTGTGTGATTTTCTACAGTGATTTCCAGTCAGGATTTAGAGTGCATCATAGCACAGAGACAGCACTGGTTAAAGTTACAAATTACCTTGTAATTGCATCAGGCAAAGGACTTGTCTCTGTACTAGTCATATTAGATTTTAGTGCTGCATTCAACACCATTGACCATGGTATCTTCTGTTTAAATCTTACTTTTCAGATCGCCCTCAGTTTGTACACGTTAATGATGACTCCTCTGTCCACTCTAAAGCCAGTCACAGAGTTCTGCAGGGTTCTGTGCTTGGACCAATTCTGTCACAATCCACCCCTGCACTTACCTGCCACCAGAGATCTTGCACCTGGATCTCATCAGGCTCATCAGCCAGGGTATTTAAGGAGCACCATTAGACCAGCTTAGTGCCAGATTGTCATAAACTGTGTCCCAATTCAGCGGCTGCATCCTTCGGAGGGTGGATTTGAAGGCCAGTTACGTCACAACTATGCGCGAAGGCTGTCCCAATTCGTCCAAATTCGAAGGCTCCTCCAAATGCAGCCGACAAATGCGTCCTTCTTTTCCCTGTATTTGGAGGATGCATCGCTACTATCCTTCGCGGCCTCCCATATCCCAAGATGCTTTGCGCATCAACTATTTTTTTTTTTAAACAATAGTGACCAGCAGCACCGGCACCAGCAGCGGTGCAGAATACACATAAATGTAATGTAAATAACAGGTTTTTGCTTAACGCCAGGAGCTCAAATGGCCTTAAAACCTCTAAATGGCTGTTAAAATACGTAACGTTAATAACGATAACACGTAGCCACCGGAATGTAGAGCCAGCTATGTGTTGTAGCTTAAGGCTAACCTGTTGATATGAGGAACTTATTAAACCTTATTAAACCCTTCACTTCACTTGTTATGTTTTCGTCGTCTGTCTGTTCTGTTAAATTTTTGTCGCCGTACGTGTGTTTTTCCGGGGTTAGGAGGGAAGAAGTTTATGACGTCGTGACGCAATCAGGAAATGCTCCGAAGGCTAGACCGTCCCATTTACCGATAGTTGATGCGGCTGACGGAGGAGTCTCCGAAGCTGTCGCCTCCGTAGACCGCGTAGGCTGGGTCCTCCGAAGGATGCAGCCGCTGAATTGGGACACAGCTATTGTGTTATGCCTGACTTTCCAGGTTTCTAGTATTCCCGGTTCCTGACCCTGTTTCGGACCCAATCCCCTCACCCGTTTCCTTGGTTTGTTGTTGCTTTGCCACACAGAGCTCTCTCCAGTTACCTCCAGCCTCTCCTACTTCTACACTGCCCTTGGTTTCACATCTCCCTGGATTTCGTGACAGGTCTGCCCCCACTCCCATGATAACATGGTGGTTCTGACGGTGGTTGATCACTTCAATAACTCACTTTGACTCACTTTGTACCTTTCCCCAGGCTTCCTTCTGCCAAGGAGACTGCGGAACTTATCCTCCAGCACGTCTGTCCTGTTATGTCTCCATGATCTTCCCCAGTTTACATCCACCTTCTGGAGAGAGTTTTGCAGCCTCCTGTGTGTGATGGCCAGCCTCTCCTCTGGGTTTCATCCCCAGACTACTGGGCAGACCAAAAGATTCAATCGAGAAATGGAGGTAGCCCTCCACTGTGTAGCCTCCCACACTCCCTCGTCATGGTCTTGCCAGCTGTTGTGGGTGAATTTTGCACATAATTCACTGACTAGCTCGGTGACTGGGGTCTCCCCATACATACATATGTCTATGGTTACCGACCCCCTATTTTCCTCCCAGGAAAGAGAAGCTTTCTGCCCAGCAGCTGACGAGTACATCCGGCGCTACAGGTTGGTCTCGTTCATGCTCCTTGTTACTTCAGGCAGCCAGATACTACTCCACCCACGGGAACCGCCTTCACTCCCAGCCCCCAAGTAACAGGTAGGGCTGGCACCTTGGTTCATTGGGCCGTTCACAATTCAGCAGATCATAAACCCTTCTGTGGTTAAACTGAAACCTTCCCCACTCCATGAGGATCCACCCTACCTTTCACGTGTCCCGGATCAAGCCTCACACAGAAAGCCCACTGAGTCCTGCTGCTCTGACTCCTCCTCCACCTTGCATCATTGAGGGAAGTCCTGCCTAAACGGTAAGGAGGCTGCTGGGCTCTTGCCAATGGGGCCTCCAATACCTGATGGATTGGGAAGGATATGGCCTGAAGGAATGGACCTGGGTTCCAGCCCGACACATCTTGGACCTACAGTTGATCCAGCTATTCCATCAGCGCCTCCTGTACCTGCCAGCGCCCGACGTCAAAGAGGAGGCAGGAAACCACATCCCACAGAATTCTCAGATGAATCACCCTGACCCAATCTCCTTGCCTGTTTCCTGTCCTTTGTTGTTGCTTGTCTGTGAAGACCTTGGATCTGTTGGATAGGAAAGATCTATATCCATATTCGAAATCTGTTTCTCTTCCACTGAAGCAATCTCATTATAATAAACTCTGAGCTCGCTCTAGGCTTAGTATGGTACACTGTCATCTTCGGTAATGGCCAGTACTGCACTTGGTTCCTTTGCTAGCCCGTGATACAATTTCATTCACTCTATAAATGCTTGCTTTTGGGAACATTATCAGGAAACATACCATAAATATTCATTGGTATGCAGATGATACCCAGATCAGTTAGCTAGACTACAAGCATGTCTTCAGGACATAAAGACCTGGATGACTGCAGTTTTTTATTGCTGATCAGATAAGGTGTGTGTGTGTGTGTGCATGTGCATGTGCGTGTGTGCTGTGTCTGTGTCTCCCCCTCCTGCTCAGTGCGTGCACACAGAAGCCACCACACATCATGTAGATGACAAATCACATGCAGCTTGAACAGACAGGAGACGGCTCCGATCATTCATTCCAAAGACGCTGTGTACTTAAGCTGTGTTTTGACTGTTGTTGTTTTACATGCATGTTAAAAGACTTATAAGACAGTTTATGAGAGATGCTTAATGTTGAGGAAAATAATGAGGAGGCTATGTGTTTCCTGAGAAATGTGGTTTTGTTGACATGTACTTGCACATGCACTGTTCTTTTGCAAGCAGGCCACAGTACGTCAGGCTGAAGGACATCACGTCTGACACTGTGATCAGCAGCACTGGAGCCCCCTAGGGCACGATGCTTACCCCTCTTCTCTTCACCCTGTACACATCAGACTTCTGCTACAACTCTGAGCTGTGTCACATTCAGAAGTTCGCCGATGACACTGTGGCCGGACAGCAAATTGGACTGGACAACACACACCAACAACCTGTACAGGAAAGGACAGAGCAGGCTGTACTTCCTGAGGAGGTGCGGTCATTTAACATCTTCAACAAACTCCTGTTGATGTTCTACCAGTCTGTGGTTGCCAGTGTCCTCTTCTACACGATAGTGTGCTGGGGGGCCAGCACATCCAAAAAGGACATGTCCAGGCTGGACAAACTGATCAGGTGGGCCAGCTCGGTGGTTGACACAAAACTGGACTCTCTGGTGACAGTGGCAGGGAAGAGGATGCTGCAAAAACTGCTGGACATTATGGATGATGCCAGCCATCCTCTGCACACCATCATCAGTAACCAGAGGAGCCTGTTCAGTGGAAGATTGCTCCTTCCCAAGTGCAGGACGAACAGACTGAAAACTCTTTTGTCCCTCATACCATTAGACTGTGCAACTCCTCCCTCGGGGTGAGGAGGTAATATGGGACAGAGGGTGGGAAGGGAAGGAGCACTGGGACACTTACCGGTCAACTACAGTTCACTCCATCATTGTATATATTGTATAGCACATATTTTTCTAATATTTTTTCTGTATTTCTATTGTATTTTATTACCTTTTTATCTGTACCACTTTGAGCTGCTGGAACTCCAATTTCCCTGAGGGGTCCTCCCAAAGGGATCAATAAAGTTCTATCTAATCTAATCTAATCTAATCTAATCTAATCTAATCTAATCTAAGAATCTTTTATGGTGACATCTTATAAGTACCTGGGTGTTCATCTGAACAACAAACTGGACTGGACTCATAACACAACTGCACTTTATAAAAAAGGACAGAGCAGACTCTATCTGCTCAGGAGGCTGAGGTCTTTTGGGGTGCGTGGGGCACTCCTGAAGACCTTCTATGACTCTATTGTGGCCTCTGCCATTTTCTATGGTGTAGTCTGCTGGGGGAGCAGCATCACAACAGCTGACAGGAAGAGGCTGGACAAACTCATTAGGAAGACCAGCTCTGTACTGAGATGCCCTCTGGAACTGGTGGAGGTGGTGGGGGAGAGGAGGATGACAGCCAAGCTGTCCTCCATGACAGTCAATGACTCCCACCACCTCCAACACATACTCACTGCACTGAGGAGCTCCATCAGTGACAGGATGCTACATCTAAAGTGTGTGAAGGAGCGGTATCGCAGGTCATTCCTTCCTGCAGCTGTCAGACTACACAACAAAAACTGCTCTAAGTAATCTGTGAATTATCTGTGCAATAATCTGTGCAATCCAAACTGTACATAACAGTTGGCAAATACAATTTATAATTTCTTAAGATGATGTTTATTTTTTATTCCACTTTTTTGTATACACTTATTGTTTTTACTCTGTCTGCTTTATTGGTGCTGCTGTAAACTGGAATTTCGTTTTGGGAATGGATTCTAGAGCAGCTGATACTATGTCTTGTTTTATTTTTCTGTCAATTGCTTCCACGTTCATTCCGTCATTAATCTGACTTAGGTGTCTGTCACTTTTTTCAAGAAATTTCGTCCGATCAGCTTTCTTCAGGATGCATTTCCCTCCTGAATTTGCTGCAGTCATTGACTTTGCTATATTTATCTTACACCAGATTGGGTAATGATCACTCCCTATTGTTCCTTCCTGAAATACTGTCCAGCCACAGATTGATACTATAATGCTTGACACTAGTGTAAAATCAAGTATAGATTCTTTCCCTGTGTTTATGTCAATTCTTGTAAATTTTCCATCATTTAGGCACACCAAATGCTTTTCATCTAGCAGCTTTTCTATTACCTGACCATTACCATCTGTCCTTTTACTAAAGTGTTGTGTCCATTGAAATCACCACATCAGACAATATTACTGTTATTCTGACCTTCTATCTCTTCAAGCGTGTTTAACTCCAGTCTTTTGCATGGATTATAATAATTCACAATCACCAGTTCTTTCCTTTCAGTCCACACTTTCACTACCACATACTCTTGTTCACTTCCTGTTTCTATTATTCTATATGGAATGCCTTGTTTTACAAATATGGCACATCCACCTCCTCCCCCTTCTCTCCTATCATGCCTCACTGCCTCATGTCCATACAATACAAAGTTTCTTGGATACATACTATGTCTGGCTTTGTTGTCCTACTTAGTATGAACTGCTTGAAATCTTGGCCATTAGGTATTTGGCTTTTCACATTCCACTGAAGGACTGAAATTATTAGTATCCACCCACACATAATGCCTCTTGACTTGACTGTACTCTGAGTACATCATTTACTCCTTCCCATTTCCCTTTCATTTCTAGATGATGTTCTGCATCTTTAACAACAACCAAAATCCTCTCAGTTTCAGATTTAATCCCATATGTACCATTTACCACTCCTGCTATAAAGGGCACCAATTTCTTCTTCTCTATCCATGTGTCTTCTTGCTGTTCTTTTGTAGCAACTTCCTCCCTCCTTATTCTGTTTTTCTGTCCTTCCAACTTTACTGCCTCAGCATATGAGACCATTTCTTTCACCCTTATTTGCTGCACCTCCATCTCTTTTACTTCACATCCCCAATAAGATACATTATGATCACTTCCACAATTACAGCACTTTGGTCCCACTCCCTCGCCACACTTTCCATATTCATGCTGTCTTCCACATCTAGCGCATGGTCATTTTCCTTTACACCATTTGGCCATATGCCCAAACTCGTGGCAATCGAAGCACCTTACAGTCATGAGCAGTCATGCTTTCTGATGCCTCTCTCCACCTTCTCTTCCTTCGCTTTCTGACCCATCCGCACTAGATTCCTCATTTTTCCGTTTCTTACAACTCTTTCCTCTTCTTCCTTTCACCACCTCTCTCCATTCACTCTCCCTCCTATCATCCTCCTCACTTAACTCAATGCTGTTGTCCCCATTGGTCTCCCTCCCTGCCATTCTGTCAGAGTTTGCAAGAAACAATGCAAGAACACTGTTCCGGACCTATACAGGCCTTCAGTCAATATGCATACATACTTTCCCCTACAATACTAACTCCTATTACTGCATAGTCCGAAAGTCCTCAATTTCCAAATTAGTGTCATTTCATCAGGTTTCAAGCTACAGTAGGTAAGATCGAGAAGAGAGCAGACTTAGCCTGAAAATTTGAACCATCACAAGTTCACGTCACTCTCCCTCCCTCTCTCCGCTGCACTCATGCCCTGCCTTGAAGCCCCTCCTCCCTGCGGCGTCTGTGCGGCTGCCGTGACAACCAGTAACATTAGCCTTAGCATTGGAAACAAGCTAACTCTGCCCAGCTGCTACATCGCTAACATACCATACGTGCTGCAGAGTGTTGGTGTAACTATCACCACATTAACTTCATGGTTATTTGTTGTCTTAGCTGTATATGCTGTTGTTGGCAGCAGAGGCATGGGCAGTTTCTCCTTTGTGGGTGGCTGTTGCTCCGCCATAGCTTTCACTAGCCTCCTGACGCCGCTCACAGGGCTGTTTGACTGAGCGGCAGCTGAGAGCTTGAGTGGAGGGAGTGGGAGGTTCGCAGCATGTGTGAGTGGTGATTGACAGACGTCAGACACTCCTTTAGACGCTCCTCTGGCTCTGATTGGTTGTTTTGTGTCGGGCATGGTGGATTCTTGCAAATCACAGTAGGAGCAGTGGGTGGGACTAATGGAGCCTTTTTTTTTTTTTTCACAGATTACATATTTCATGTACTGCTGTCTGGGCATAGGGACAGTTTTAGCAAATACGACAAAAAATTACTTTTATACAAGTTACCTACTGCAGCTTTAAAGTTCATCTTCTTATACCAGAGATCACACAAACAGTCCACCTCTTCCCCTCATCTGTTCACCTGCTCAGTCTGCACTCTTCACCCGTTACCACGCCCACTGGTTCAATTAGCTGCGCACACTTGGGATTCATCACCACTCAGCACCATACTTAGCTCCTCTCCACTCACTCAGTGCCAGATTGTTCTTCACCTTCATGCAAGACTCTCCAGCATTATTTTTTGAATTGATCTCCTGTTTTGGACCTTGCCTGTTCTCTGCACTCCTGGTAATTATGATGCCTTCCATTTCTGACCATGTCTCTGTTAAATTCAAGAGTCAGTGGAACTGTTTATTGTTTGGCACATCAAACATTTCCTGGATCTGCAGTCCGCTTCTCACCGAGCGCCCAGTGTGCTACGGCACAAACTCACAGAGACTTCCATGTTCTGTTGGCGCTGCACTTGGGTCCTAAACTATTGCATTACAGTAAACATTTCGTTGTCTCGGTATCACTTGTCCTGCATTGCTGAATTCAGTGGTGACAGTTTTAGTATTCATGATCAAAATTCTTAAAAACAGGGTAAATTAAAAGAATATTAACAGACACAAAACATGAGTTGAGAGAGAGAGAGAGAGAGAGATGTTTTTATTTTTGAAACTGACTTTATTTCATCAGTTCTTCAACAAAATATTTGCAAAAAAAAAATACAACCATCTTCAAAAACACACACACACACACAAAAAAAGTTAAATAAGTAAAATTAATACAAAATAAAATAAAATAAAATAAATAAAACAAATAACCAACTAAATAAGAACTCAAAAAGAAGAAATGAGTCACATCATCTCAGAGAAAATCAGCTGGTTTTCTTTCACTGAGCACAAAACGTCACCATGAGTCCATTTCAGGCTGAACTGATCCACGTCTTTCATCTCCCTGTAGTAGTTAAAGTCAATCGTTATTCTGGCTTTCACCATCCTGGTGAACAACAGCTTAACATCAACGTCTACTGATTCATCAATCTTCCTCTTCCTGCTGACGTAAATGGACATCTTTGATTGTCCCGCGATAAAATTCATCAGCTGACATTTGTGTTTTTCAGACTTTTTATACTTAAAACCCAGAATGAAGCTCTGCTTGGAGAAACCTTCTCCCAACTTTCTGAACAGGCTTTCCAACAGTGCAAACAGAGGCAGAAGGCGAGGACCCTCTGAGTAACAGTGGAACACTGTCTCTCTGCCGGGACAAAAAGGACATCTGTTACTCAGACCTGGATCAATGACACAGAGAAAAGCATTGACTGCCACTATCCCATGTAAAATTCTCCATTGTAGATCTGCCACCTTCTTTGTTAGTGGAGCCTTGTATAAAACCCTCCACGCTGGCTTGACGTCGTCTCCCAGGCCCAGGTGACCTCGCCAAGGTGTGTCAACCCGATCCTGCAGTTTACTTTTGTTGAGACGTTTAACCATCATTTTGTACAGTTTCTTACCGTTTACCTCCTCCAAGTTTAAGACAGTTCGACATTTTTCATCTAAAAAAGAACCAGCACAATTTTCAAATCTGGGACGAACACTTAGAGAAGGAAAAGGATCGTCTGTGTGAGGCACAATAAAACCTTCGCTATACTCTCTCAGCAGCGTCCATTCATGTCCTGTCAGACGGTGTCTCCAGTGCTCCAGCAGCTTGCTGGTGATCCTCAAGGATCTCACCCGCAGGCCAGCTGCTTGAGCTGCTGTATTGTCCAGTGCAGGTCCAGCTATGGACACCACCGATCCGAGGGTCAGAATCCCTGCTCTGCGGCATAAGTCCATGACAGCTGGTCCTGCCCATGAGGGGATGTCCAAACGTCCACCGTGTACCACCGGCTCCTGCAGCAGCCAGTGTAAAGAGTCAGTCTCAGTAGTTCTGTCTATTTCCATCATTCTCCACACTGTGAAGACTCCACGATAGAAAGGAGGCAAGGTCTGGAACTTCAGAGTCTTAAAATCCATGAGGAAAAGAGAATCCTGCAGTCCCAGGTTGCCGAACTGCCTTAGCAGCACCCATGCCAGGGGTCGCCAAACCAAGTCTTTTGGTCCGAACAGGAGTCTCTGGATGTGCTGAAGGCGGAAAACAGCTCCTCTGCTGGCCAGGTGTATCAGTCCTTGTCCCCCTTCTTCTTTCGGAAGAAACAGAACAGCCTGTGGAACCCAATGCAGCTTATCCCAAAAAAAATCAACAAGAATAGCTTGAATTTTTGACAGCAGATTTGAAGGAGGATCCACACAAGCCAATCTGTGCCACAGTGAGGAGGACACCAGATTATTAATCACGAGTGTCCTCCCTCTGTAGGACATGCTCGGCAAGAGCCATTTCCACCTTGTTAGACGACCCTTAATTTTCTCTAAAATGTTCTCCCAGTTCTTTTCTAAAAATATTTTATCCCTCCTTTCTTCCAGGTCAGCCCTCCTGGTAGAGCTAGACCATCCAGCTGCTTCTTTCGGCCCATCAATGCTTCGCTTTTTCCCCAGTTCACCTTCGCAGAGGAGATCTTGTTAAAAAGCGCCACATTATTTTCCAGAACATCAATGTCTCTCTGATTATTGCTAATCACAATGACATCGTCAGCATAGGCTGAAAGTTTAACAGCTGAATCACAGCCTGGAAAGCAGACACCAGTGAGCTCCTTTCTGAGCTTATGAAGGAGAGGTTCAACAGCCAGTGTGTACAACATGTCGGAAAGAGAGCAGCCCTGCCGCACCCCCCTCTGCACACTAAAAGGCGCAGCCAAGCCACCATTTATTTTCAGTATACTCGCAATATCACGGTACAGTACCAGGATCTTGGCTATAAAACCTGAGCTGAACCCAAAAGCACTCAGCGTCTGCCACAGATACTGATGTTCAACCCGGTCAAAAGCCTTTTCTTGGTCTATGGAAATAAGACGAACATCAATACCCAATGAGCTAGAGACATCCAAAACATGCCGAATGAGAGTGATATTATCACTTATTAACCTGCCGGGCACACAGTAAGTTTGGTCACGATGGATGACCCCACTCATCACCTCTCTGAGTCTGGAGGCCAGAGCCTTGGAGAGGATTTTATAGTCAGCACACAGCAGAGAGACAGGTCTCCAGTTCCTCAGCTCCTGCAGATCACCCTTCTTTGGCAGCAAGGTGGTCACTGCCCTCCTGCAGCTCAGCGGCAGTCGTCCTTTATTCAGACTGTCCTGAAAAACCTCCAACAGGTCTTCACCGATCACTGACCAGAAAGATTTATAAAATTCTGCCGGTAGTCCGTCAATTCCAGGAGCTTTGCCGTTTGCCAGGCCCATGAGAGCAGTGTACAGCTCATTCGCGGACAGCTCTGCGTCCAACACTGCATTGCTGTCGGCCTCCACCTGAGGGAGTCCAGCATAGAACTCTCCAGCCAGCTCCACGTCCTCTACAAGTTCCGTTTTAAATAGTTCTTTGTAGAAGTTGGTGGCGTATCTACGTAGCTCCGGAGTGTCTGTGATTGGAGATCCGTTACTGGATCGCAGAGAGTGGATGACCTTTCTCTGACCGTTCTTCCGCTCCAGACCAAAGAAGAAACGAGATGGGGCATCCATTTCAGAGGCGCTCATGAACCAAGAGTTAAGTTGCACATGATGAGGAAAAAGGCTGTCACTGTCACACACATACCAGCAGTATGTGGACAGACGTCTTTGATTTATTCATCATCTTCAATCAGCTGAGCTCTGACTTTGGTCACCATCTTCTTCAGCCGGTAAACCTCTTGATCACTGAAGGCATCACTTTCCTTCCTTAGCTGAGTCACAGACCTGACAAAACCTCTTAGATCTGGAAAAAACATCTCAGGTTTAACTGCCCTTTGGCCTTTAGTTTCAACCAGGAATCTTTTTATTTTCTCCAGAGGATAGGACACTGTCTCGTCCTCCTGTGAGGGCGTCCATTCACATGCATCCTCATCGTCAGACAGCTCCTCCATCGCTCTCTTGGTCTTAGCTCCACTCTGTTCTTTATCACTGCTGTTCTTTCTTTTACCAGGATTATTAGAAGGACTTATTTCATCAGACACATCTTCCTCCATCAGCATCTCACTGATCACACTGTCAATGATCTGACTGCAGCTTCCTTTGTTTCTGTTCTCTTTCTTTTTATCTGCTTTTTCACTGGTCTGGACATTTCTTTTGTTTTCTATTGTGTTTCCATTCTCAGTTTCACCCTGCACATTCTGCTCCCTGTCCTGCATGTCTACCACTATCTCTTTTGTTTTCTCACTAGACCTCTGTTCGCTCAGCGAGTCTGACCCAGGCCGCGCGTCAACCGAGGCCGAATGGTCCGCGGGCCGCCCTGCGGCCCGATCGGCCGTCAGAGCCATGACCCGGTCCGCGGCCCGGTCGGCCGCCAGACCCGCGGCCCGGTCGGCCACCGGACCCGCGGCCCGCTCCGCGGGTCGCACTGCCGACGCAGCGCGCTCCGCGGCCTCAGGGCAGGACCGCACCAAATGTCCCTCAGCACCGCAACCAAAACATTTCATACTTTCCGAAGAAGCAAACACGATGTAGTTAAAACCTTCAACCTTAAAGCTGAAGGTTAGGTTCAGACGATGACGATGGCGCTGTTCATCCGAGAGGCAGATTTGACGCTTTCAAAGCCCACGACCTCTCCAACAGCACAGCCGGCCTCCTCCACTGAACAGCCGACAGTCGGTGATAACTTCACCGCATGTCGGCGGGTCAGCTTCTCCAGCTCCAGGCAATGATAGTAAAAATGACAGCTTTAATAATAGACATTTAACTAACAATAGAATGGTATATTATATATATGTAGTATACCAACGCTTAGATTCACATATATGATATATTTATGTATGCTATATATTCACATATTAGTAACAGATAGGTTTGTACATAATAACAACACTATTAATCTAATAATAATGAAAGCATGACTAATAGTGTTACGGTTCGAGTGTCAATAAGCACGGCCAGGACTCAGGTTGCAGAGAACGAGTAACAAAGTTTCTTCACAAAACGTGCAAAGTGGAAATACTAGGAAATACTCTTACAGCATATACTCTATGAACTGACAAGGAACAGGTAGGTCACATACAAGGGATGAATTGACAAGGACAAAGGGAAACACACTCACTTAAATAGATAGAGGAGAACTAATCAGACATAGCAGAATCAGACAATCAAAAGGGTGGGAAAACACAGGAAGTAAAGTAAAATCTGACACATGAAGGAAGACTTCAAAATAACCAGACCAGATCATGGCACAAATTTCCCCTATGGGGGATTAATAATCTTATTTTATCTTAATGGGACAGCATGATAGGAAGGAATTGCAATAATCCAGCCTGGAAGTAACAAATGTGTGGACTAGTCTTTCTGCATTGTTTTGAGACAATGTTACGTAGGTGAAAGAGACAGTCCTTGAAATATGTTTTTCATGGGAGTTAAAGGACAGGTACTAATCAAAAATAACTCCCAGATTCTTTACAGTGGTGCTGGAGGCCAGGGTAATGCCATCCTGAGTTGCTATATCATCAGATAGCAAGTTTCTAGGGTGTTTACGACCAAGGGCGGCTGTGACTCAGGAGGTAGAGCGGTCGTCTGCCAGTCAGGACATTGGTGGTTCCATCCCTGGCCAAAGTATCCCTGGGCAAGATACTGAACCCCAAACTGCCCTTGATGCTTGCTGTGCCATTCTTGTGTGAATTCATATGTACATTGCCTTGGATAAAAGCGTCTGACAAATAACTAATTGTAAGTACCGTAACTTTAGTTTTGTCTTTATGTCCTTAGGACATGCTAAGTTTAATTAATTGATTTTGTTTCATCTTCATTGAGAATTCAGCTTGGTATCACATTGCCCTTCAATAAGTACAGGTAAACCCCCTCCCCATTTGGTGAACAAATTTTTTGCCTTTTTTTCCAGTACTCCATCCCTCTTTTTTATTCATCCTTGTTCTTCTTCTTCTTTTTCTATTTTCATTGGTGGGTGCCATTTGAGTGAATGGTGGGCTGGTATGATTGGCCAGATCAGTAGCTGGCTTCAGTAAAGACATAGCCTTCTTCAACTTCTCAGTAGTTTTCATTTAGTTCAATATCCTGTGCCATATCTCTCAACTCACTCGCTTTATATGTTACCAAAATAAATGCCAGTCATGTAAACGGAAGCATCATAACCTTAAATAATGTTATAAACTCATACAGCACTGTTTGATAAAGTTTAGCTTTAAGTGCAGGTGTTGATTGACTGATACGCGTTTTCTCCTCTGGGCTAACCATAGATGTATGCACTTGCTGCATACTGTTCATACTACCAACTTGACTTGACTCAACCTGACTCAACTGCTGCTGCTGATCCCTCCACACTGTGTGCTACAGTTTCTTGTTACTTGTCAGCAGACATGTACATTAATACTAATATAGCAGCAATAAGTTAATATCAGCATCTGTATTGTCCTGATAGATTTAACTTATTTAGTTTTACTCTCTGCCTCTCTTTCTCCTACCTATGTACATGCTCTCTTCTAACATCTTCTCTGCAGATTCTCATTCACAGCTGAAACCAGGTACATCCATGCTCTGGTCTGGTGGTGATACACCGAGCTCCTCTGTTCTTCTCTCCCTCTCCATCTGCACGCTTTCATGTCCTACCACAGCCTGGTACTAATTTAGCATCTTCCTCGGAGTCTCTGTGCTTTGTCGTCTCACAGGTTCCCATGGATAGTGGCTGAATCTGGATTGTGGATTACAGCTACGTCTCCTGCCATGACCCTGCCTGACATCCACTGCAACTGTTACTACTGTTATTACATCCACTGTCACTGTTACTGTGACTGCATGTCTGTCTGTCTGTCTGTCTGTCTGTCTGTCTCTCTCTCTTTCTCTCTCACTGCATTTCTGTCTGTCTCTCTCTGTCTGTCTCACTCTCTCTCTCTCTTGCTCTCCCTCTCTCACCCAACCAGTCGAGGCAGATGGCCGCCCACCCAGAGCCTGGTTCTGCCTGAGGTTTCTGCCTATTAAAAGGAAGTTTTTCCTCGCCGCTGTTGCCAAGCGCTTGCTCATGAGGGAATTGTTGGGTCTCTGTAAATAAACGAGCTCTGCTTGTACCAGCTCTATAAGGAAAGTGTCTTGAGACAACTTTTGTTGTGATTTGGCGCTATACAAATAAAATTGAATTGAAAAAATTGAATTGGTATGTATGAGTGAAGCCATGACTCAGTAAAGGCCATTAGCCTGCACTGTCGGTATTCCCACTGAGACCTGACCAGCACCACAAGCTTGTCCGTCTTATTTGGCAAAGACCTCACATTCTCCGTGAAGATCACCAGAACGGACCATCTGTATCTCCATGCCTTGGCGCTCTGTTTTGTTCTGGCTCTGCAGCCCCGACAACGCTTCTTCAACTCATCCGGGACCACAATACTTTCTCTGGGCAGCAGCGTGGGTTTAAACACACAATGCCCCCACAACACACAATGCCCCCACTCCTCTGTTGTAAAGTTGTAAAACTGCATGCAACCAACCCAACACAGTTACCAGTAACACAGTTGCAGTTGCAAAGATAGAATTCTTAAAAAAGAACGGAAAACACACCAAATGAATAAAAATGAATGAAAACAACAGAGCTACTGAAACAGGCGGCCACTTAAGACTTCGCCATCTTGCAATAGAAATAGAAATACAGTTAAATCCACACCTGAATCTATATTGATATTTCATTAATTCTACTATGCTGGAGTTGTTTCCTCTGCACAGATGTTCAGTAGAAGTGTTAGTATACCTAATGAAAGAGAGACTGATCCACCTGTGCACCAATCCTTGTGCCATAGAGAGTTCAACCTGCCCTTGTCCAAGGGCAGCTCTTCTTTGAAGTTCCATTCCAAAGTGTCACGTGAGGGTGGAGCAGAAGTTCTCAGAATTTGCAGTGGTTCTGGAAGGCTGTTTTGGGTGCTGCTGGTGGAACCTGGAGATGAACTGGGAGCCGAGGATGTGTTGGGAAGGGTACCCACGGCACCTCTTCAAGACCATAACCATTCCCAGTTGACCAGATACTGATGATCTCAGCCTCGGCAATGGGAGCACAGCAGACGTCAAACAGAGTAAACAGGGCCTCAAGAGTTTGAGTCGTGGAATGTGGGGTGGATGCTCATGGACCAGAGAAGTTTCACTTTAACTGCCATTGGACTGATGACCCTCTGGATGGCACAGGGACCGATGAAGCTAGGTGCCATCTTCTTGCACTCCACCTTGGTTGAGAGGAGGAAGAGGAAGGTCCTGGGTGGAAAGGCACACCATCTGACCCACTTGGTATGTGGAAGCCTGGCTGCAACAACAATTGGCAGTGGCAGTGTATTGACCAGGAGAACAGAGGAGAGAGGCTCTGGCTTGGGACCTGGTGGGGTGGCAGCATCAGATGAAAGCTTGGATGAAGGGGCAGGAGGCCGCCTTCTCCAGAGCTGGGAAGAGAGGAGGCTGGAACCTATAGTTTAACTGGAATGGTGACAGGCCTGTAGTGGAGCAGGTCAGAGTGTTGTGGGCATATTCTACCCACAGGAGCTGCAGGCAAAGTTTGGTGGTTTCTTTGATGGAGGGAAGCTTGGTCAGGGGCACAAAGCAGGTATTCTTGTTGAATTGGTCCACCACTGTCAGGATGGTTGTATTCCCCTCAGATGGTGGAAGACCAGTGACAAAGTCCAAGTAAATGTGAGACCACAGGTGGGGCTTTAGGAACCTGGCAGGGGTGTGGTGAGATAGCTTGTGCTGGTTGCACACAAGACAGGCATTGATGGACCCCTTGACATCCTTTTCAAGCGTGGACCACCAGAAATGTTGATGGAGGATGTCTCGGGTTCTCAGGATCACCGGATGGCATGTGAGCTTGGAGGAGTGGGTCCCAACCCATCCCCAGCTGGTGAGAGAGCTCCTCATCCATGATGCTGGCATCTGCCCCAGAATCAATGAAAGTGGCCAGGGTATGAGAACCATCTGGACTGAGCGGAGGTGTGGTTCACCAGTACCTCCTCGGCTAATAGTGAATATTTGCTTTTGCTGGACACCAGGAGACAAAATGGCTGCCCTGGCCTCAATACAGGCAGAGATTAGCCTGGCGACACCTCTGTCGCTCCTCTGGAGTCAGTCTCGTGCATCCGAGCTGAGTGTCAGAAAGGGCAGCAGAGTTCCAGTTATTCTGGCCTTGGTGCGGAAGTCCATGGCATAGTTAGCCATGGTCTGACCTCCCTGATGCATGTTCAGAAGGCCCTGAGCAGCGATGGCGCCTTGTGACCTCATGCTGAACAGCTTTCAGGAACTCTGCTGTGAAGGACTGGAAAGCCCAACAGGCTGGAGGGCAGGCTTTCCTTGTCAGGTGATTAATGGTGAAAGCTACTTTGGCTTGTTCTGAGGGGAAGGCATGGAGCTGCAGAGCAGAGGATGGAGTAGTTGGTCAGGAAAGCGCTGCAGGTCTCCAGATCTCCAGAATAGCATTCAGGAGTTCCCATTTGGGGCTCCTAGACAAGAGGAGGTGGACCGGTTTTCACTGAGGAAGCTGTGTACCAGTGGATCAGAAGTGGTGGGACATTCAGGTGATGGAGTTTCCTGATCATCTGGTGGCACTGGATGGTATTGAAAGCTGAGCTGAAGTCAATGAGGAGGAGTCTGGTGAAGTTACCGGGTGATTTGAGGTGTTGTAGGAGGGGACAGAGGAGACATGCTACTGCATCGTCAGTACCCCTATTGGCCTGGTAGGTGAACTGTTTTGGGTTTAAGAGTGGTTTGACGGTTGGAAGAATGATGTTGAGAACTGGCTTCTCCAGGCATTTCATGACTATCGATATGAGTGCAACTGGGTGGTAGTGGTTTGTTTCTGTTGGGTGGGGTTTCCTGGGTACCGGTATAATTGTGGATGGTTTCCATAGGGCACAGGGTGTAGGACTACCAGAGGAAGGAGTGCATAATGGGAGAGGGCTCCATGGCACACTCCTTTAGCACCTGTGCCTGGATACCATCCGACCCTGGAGCATTTCTCAGTTTACAGCGGCTCAGCTGCCGGCATACATTCTCCACAGTAAAGGGAGCAGGGTGTGTTGACTCAATGGGGAGGGTACCCAGTAACACCTTGCATTCCTGAGCAGTCCATGGTGTCAAACCAGGTATAAAAATGTTCAGGTTTTCAGCAAAAGAGGTGGGGTCGGCAGATCTTGCATCTGTTGTTGACATACATGCAGACCCCTCCACCCATCTCCTTTCTCTTTCTTGCAGTCTGCCCGGACGATGATGAAGTTGTCAGTTCTGTTCAGCCAGCTTTCGGTCAGAGCAATGACACAGGCTTCCTTGTAGGTCCTCTCCACTAGGCATTTTGGCATTTTTCACATTGGATATGATGATGGAGGGAAGAGGGGGTTAAAAGGGCCACTTCATCAGCCTATTACAATCACCTCCCTGTTTCCCTCTTTTTCTCCATCAGATTTCTGACCCCACAGGGTATAGAGGACTGGAGTAGAGCTTCCCAGGAGGGGAGTCCACTCTTGCCGTGAGACTCTGGTAGTAGCGCCCAACTAATTCTTGTGGTAATCCATAGTAGGATTAATATGAGCCAAACTGCTTTGTGCCGGTTGATCCACATAGTTAAAACAAACTAACAAGATGATTGATGAGACTAAATTCAACAGTTTTACACAAAAATAACACAGAAAACAAACTCCAACAGCCACTCAAGGCAAAACAAATATATGGGCAGTGTTGTTGCAGAAGAGCATGCATTGTCACCTGCTACTACTATTAGTCATACTTCCATTATTATTTCATCCATAGTGCTGTATTATGTCCATATATTATCTGTTCCCAATACATGCATATATCACATACAAAATGTCATATTTATATATACAATGCTAAATATGATACATATAGTTCAGAGTTTATTATTAGAACTGCCAGTGTTACTATTGCATCTCTCTCTCTCTGTCTGTCTCTCTGTCTGTCTGTTTGACTGTCTCTCTCTCTCTCTTTCTCTCTCTAACCCAACCAGTCCAGACAGATGACCGGCTACCCAGAGCCTGGTTCTGCCTGAGGTTTCTGTCTGTTAAAAAGAAGTTTTTCCTTGCCACTGTTGTCAAGTGCTTACTAATGAGGAAATTGTTCGGTCTCTGTAGATAAAGAGTATAGTCTGTACCTGCACTATGTGGAAAGTGTCCTGAGACAACTTCTGTTGTGATTTGGCGCTGTATAAATAAGAATGAATTCAATTCAATAGAAGGTGCAGACGCCATCAGAGAATGGTGCTGTTGGAGAACACCCTCAATCCCTCAAAACCCTCAGCCTGAATGACTTTAATCTCAAACATGGCAGCAGGGACGGGGCTTGCGGACAGGCAAGCCAGGCAGTTGCTTGGAGCCCTTGGCCACTAGGGGGTGGGCCCGGCCACTTATTTACAACAACAATTCTTGATAGGCCTGGGCTTTCAGGTACCTCTTTAGGTCCCTGGACCTCACTTTGAGAACCACTAATCTATTTTTTCAGTATTCATTTCAAATATCCCAGAAATTGTGCATTTATGTGTGCAAAAACCAAATTTTGGGGCGTGCAGGGGTGGGGTGGGGCACCAGGGATTTCTTGCTTGGAGCCCCAAGAGACTCTAGCAACACCACTTCATGGCAGAGACAGATAAGTAGCAACATAGTGCAAAGTTCAAACTTGGAAACTAAAGTCTCTATATTCAGTGCTGTGAAGCACCGTATGAGCAGAGGAAACTCAAGTTCAGTCTCTTCAGGAGAATTCAGACTCTTGAAGCATTTGGTGAACCAAACACCAAACAATCAAAGGCAGACAAGATCCAGGTAGTGCAGGGCAAAACACTTAGTCAGAGACAGAAGGCTGAGGTGGAACAGGAGAACAGGCGTAGTCAGGCAGATGCAGTAACAAGAGATCAGTCTGATGGTAAAAGCTAGAGAGTTTTGCATGGATACAAAGAACAATCTGGAAATGACTGAGTGTGACAGCAGGTTAAATACCGGGCTGATTGGGATTGAGAATCAGGTGAGTGGAAAGGTGGGCATGGCTGGCCAGGAGAGTGTGAGTGGAAAAGTTCTGGCTGAACAGATGAAAGAAATCGTCACAGTCCAGCCCAGCACTTACCTGTGCTGCAGCTCTTCAGCCACGCCGTACACCTGCCCGTCTGCACACCTAGCCTATGAGGCTCATCAGGAAGGTATTTAAGCCTCGCTGTCATTCTTTCCGGTTACCAAATTGTCTTTGCGTCATGCCAGACTCTCCAGCGTTCATTGCCAAACTGATCTTCGGTATCTGGCCTTGCCTATTCCTGACTACTCCGTCCATCAAAGCCCTGCGTCTAGGGGTGTGCAGACCTTACCGCCTTGGTGGTATTAAAGAGCATATTCCTCTTCCAAGAATGCTTTCGACCACATCAAAATCTGTCAGTGATTTCCGTGTTCGATCCGCTCTCCTCACAGTAAATCCGTCTGAGTCAACTCTCTGCTCAGTATGGCAGATTGTTGCCCCGGTTGTCCGTTTCCCCGTATTCACCGTAAATCGGCCGGCACTGCAATTGGGTCCTCCACTAGCCTGTTACAGAAATGTCAGCAGGTAAGAGACTGAAGACACTGTGACAAGGATCTATGACAGTTTTGTCGTGTTCATTTAAGTCTTGGGTTTGGAACTTGAGGTAGAAGTTATTCAGTTCAATGCTTTTCTTCATCTGTAGTAGTGATGTTCCCTTTGCTTGATTCCATGTAAGTCATGACTTTCATAGAGTCCCAGCGCTTTTTAGTATTCATTGTAGTAAAAATTTGCTCAGTACTGTCCTTCTATTGTCTCCTGGCCCACTATAGCAACTGATTAAGTTACCTTTGTATTGGTTTTGCTGGACTCTGTCATGATTTAGGAATTACTTTTACTTTTTTCCAGTTAATGCCATCCTTCCCTATCTAATGTTATCCGTATCTTTTTCTTATCTCTGTAGAATGAATAGTTTATTGTTTGGGTATACAGTTGTGTCCTTTTCAGGAAAGTATGTTGTCCACACACAAATTTATGTAACCAGTTATTGTGCCAGTGGCCTCAGGGAGAATCCACTGACTTTAACCAGTGAGTTGGAGATATCTTTGTTAAGCCTGATTTTTGTGAACACTATAATGTTGAAGTTGCAGCACCCAGAGTTTGTCCATTTTGCTGTGAAGTGGCCTTGCATTATATAGTATCATCAGGGGCAATGGAACTCTGCTCCCATCTTCCTCCACTTCCAAACATAAAGTTAACAAATTTAAGCAGATGGAGCAATAATTCAGTGATGTCACAGTGTGAGGAGGGGATGAAAATTATTTCTGCTTGTGATTTTTCCTTATCCTGCAAATGTTAAGCTAACATTTATTAAGGTAAGTTACCTGTAGTCAGCCTTGTTTCTATACCATAGCGGGACAATTTACTTGTAACTTCCGACAGCTTTCCAGTTTCCTTCCCAAACTTCGTCTTTTTTGAGGATATCCTTATTAAAAGGTTAACATGGATCATATAAGATCTCCTGCTTCTCAACCTGGTAAATTAATTTCTCGTCATCCATGTTGACTCCTGACTGGAAGGGAAAAGGAAACATCAGGTATGTCAGCATCAGTTTTGACCTATTTTGACCAATTTTGAATAGGTTAGAGGTGGAGGAAGTGCATGAAGCTTTGCAAAAATAGAGGTGACACATTGCTTAGTCTGTTTGCTGAGGCGTTTAGGACTGAAAAACTGAAATATTCTGAAGTCTACTCGGTTGTTTTGCATCTAGTTAAGAAGTGGTGTTAGGCACAGTGCTACTCCTCCTAGACTGCCTCTTTTCTTAAAATACTTCATACACTTCACCCATAAAGTGCTGTCCATCTTAATGGCTGAAGGATTACCTGTGGTGAATCTGATTGCCGCCCTCTTTCATGTATTTTGTTTGGGAAAATGAAAATGTATTGCTCAGAGATTATGCTTGCTGGGCATCTGATATGATGGCACTGTGAGGAGTGAATTTCAGTTCTGACAGGTTTGGATAGTCCATATTTTACTGCAAAAAGTTTTTCATGTCTGCAGTACAATGTAGTTGTTGGAGCTGATTGTTCAGCCCTAAAAATTTTTGGTCTTCAAAAATTGGCATTTTACTGTAGCAGAACAGAAGCTAGTATTTTTAGCAAGGAAGTCCTTCTTTTAACAGGCCCCTCAAGACAGTGATTTGGCACTTTTTTCTTTTTTTGTGGTCCAATAAAATGGTCTTTACTGCCATTCATTTGTTAATGAATAGCACATTCTGTAAAATCTTTCATAAAAATTCTAGTGATGCTGATTGTGTTAGGCTTGGCCAAAAAATATAGGTTACTGGACTCAATGTACAGATCCGGAGACGAGAGTTGAAAAAACAAACCAAAATTTATTTATCTGTCCGTCCGTCCGTTTTCTCCCGCTTCATCCGGGGCCAGGTCGCGGGGGGAGCAGCCTGAGCAGGGACGCCCAAACTTCCCTCTCCCTGGACACTTCCCCCAGCTCTTCCGGGGGGATCCCGAGGCGTTCGCAGGCCAGCCGAGCGACATAGTCGCGCCAGCGTGTCCTGGGTCTTCCCCGGGGCCTCCTCCCGGTGGGACATGCCTAGAACACCTCCCTTGGGAGGCGTCCAGGGGGCATCCGATAAAGATGCCCTAGCCACCTCAGCTGACTCCTCTCGATGTGGAGGAGCAGCGACTCTACTCTGAGCTCCTCCCGGGTGACAGAGCTCCTCACCCTATCTCTAAGGGAGCACCCTGCCACCCTGCGGAGGAAACTCATTTCAGCCGCTTGTATCCGGGACCTCGTTCTTTCGGTCATGACCCATAGTTCATGACCATAGGTGAGGGTAGGAACGTAGATTGACCGGTAAATCGAGAGCTTCGCCTTTCGGCTCAGCTCCTTCTTTACCACGACAGACCGGTACAGCAACCGCATTACTGCTGCCGCTGCACCGATCCGCCTGTCGATCTCATGCTCCATCCTTCCCTCACTCGTGAACAGGATCCGAGATACTTAAACTCCTCCACTTGAGGCAGGAACTCTCCCCCAACCTGGAGGGAACAAGCCACCTTTTTCCGGTCGAGAGCCATGGCCTCGGACTTGGAGGTGCTGACTCTCATCCCAGCTGCTTCACACTCGGCTGCGAACCGCCCCAGTGCATGCTGAAGGTCCTGGCTCGAAGGAGCCAACAAGACAACATCATCCGCAAAAAGCAGAGACGAAATCTTCCGGCTCCCGAACCGAACCCCCTCCGGCCCCTGGCTGCGCCTAGAAATTCTGTCCATAAAAATAATGAACAGAACCGGCGACAAAGGGCAGCCCTGCCGGAGTCCAACGTGCACCGGGAACAGGTCCAACTTACTGCCGGCAATGTGGACCAAGCTCCTGCTCCGGTTGTACAGGGACTGTACGGCCCTCAACAGAGAGCCTCCAACCCCATACTCCCGGAGCACCTCCCACATAATGATTCGAGGGACACGGTCGAAAGCCTTCTCCATGTCCACAAAACACATGTGTACTGGTTGGGCAAACTCCCATGAACCCTCAAGCACCCTGTGGAGGGTATAGACCTGGTCCAGTGTTCCACGGCCGGGAAGAAAACCGCATTGTTCGTCCTGAATCCGAGGTTCGACTATCGGCCGGATTCTCCTCTCCAGTACCCTGGAATAGACTTTCCCAGGGAGGCTGAGGAGTGTGATCCCCCAATAGTTGGAACACACCCTCCGGTCCCCCTTTTTAAAAAGAGGGACCACCACCCCAGTCTGCCAGTCCAGAGGCACCGTCCCCGACTGCCATGCGATGTTGCAGAGACGTGTCAGCCAAGACAGTCCTACAACATCCATCCATCTCATCCACCCCCGGTGCTCTGCCACTGAGGAGCTTGCAAACTGCCTCAGTGACTTCAGTCCCTGTGATGGATGAACCGACCCCCGGGTCCCCAGTCTCTGCTTCCTCTACGGAAGACATGACAGTGGGATTGAGGAGATCCTCGAAGTATTCCTTCCACCATCCGACAATATCCCCAGTCGAGGTCAACAGCTCCCCACCCTCATTGTAAACAGTGTTGACAGAAAGCTGCTTCCCCTTCCTGAGGCGCCGAACGGTTTGCCAGAATTTCTTCGAGGCCAACCGGTAGTCCTCCTCCATGGCCTCCCCGAACTCCTCCCAGACCTGAGTTTTTGCTTCTACAACCACCCGGGCTGCTGCACGCAGCCCGGGTGGTTGTTTATTTATTGTCATCAAATTTATTCCTGTCATCTCCATTCCGAGTGGAGATGACAGAAACAAAAAGCGCACTTGATGAGTGGAGCAGACAATCTCTCCACGTGGGAGGCTGAGGCTGAGCAAAGGCTGAAAGTGGCTGGTAGGCAGTGCGAACAGACAAAGCACAGGTGAGACAAGGGAAAACACCCACTCTGAGATCGCAACTAGGCATAGACAGCGTGTACTTATGGGGGTTCAGTTCTGGATAACTCATGGAAGAGATCAGGATAATCTGGCAACCACTCTAGCTCAGCCTCCTCCTTAAGTACCTTAGCTCCAATCAGGCTCATGCACTCCAGGTGCGCTGCTGGAGAGGCGGAGTCAGCTCGGTGCAGGGAAACACCCAGCTGAGACAGACAGGGGAACAGACAGACAGACACATAACACCAGGGAAAACGGAAACAGAGAACACTAGCAGACAAATCTACCAGATCCTCACAGATTGTGGCTGCTTTCCTGTGGTAACTGTTGGTTTACTGGCTCTGCTCTGAGCAGACACATGTACAGTGGACTATTGATTACATTCATTTCCTAAACTTAACCCAAATGCTGCACGCAATCAACAACTATTTTCCAATTTAACCTAGAATTAGATATTTAACCTCCCCTTTCCACCAGTTTATATCAGGTTAGTTGGACAAGAGGTGACCTTTGACCTCTGCCCTTAGCTGCTTTTGGTTTCAGCCTGGAGAGACTCTGGGAGCAGGTATGTGGTATGTTCTGACCTCTGACCACCACCCAAGAAGAAGGCAAAGCACAAAACACCTGGCAGCACACACATAAGCAATTATTCACAAACAAAACAAGATATCCTGACTGGCTAAACCATGAAGGTATAATGAATTAAACACAAGGGCAGACATTCTGTACATATGAACTCATTCATTCATTCATTCATCTTCTATACCCCCGATTATCCCTTTCGGGGTTGGGGGGGGCTGGAGCCTATCCCAGCTGTCAATGGGTGAGAGGCGGGGTACACCCTGAGCCAGTCGCCAGCCGACTGCAGGGCAACATACATACAACCATTCACTCTCACATTCACACCTAGGGACAATTTAGAGTCACCAATTAACCTAATGAGCATGTTTTTGGTCTGTGGGAGGAAGCCAGAGTGCCCGGAGAGAACCCTCGCATGCACGGGAAGAAAATGCAAACTTCACACTTCGAACTTCGCACTTCGCCCTGCCCGACCCGGGAATCGAACCGGTGACCTTCTTGCTGTGAGGCACGCGCAGGTAGATTTATTCTGAGCTGATTTTGTGGCTGTCATCTTTATCCACTTTATCCACTGTTTGGCCTGTTAAGGACAGTCAAACAAGCACTTTTCACAATAAAATATACACTAGGTAAAACAAGTTACACCTCTTGGCCTATCATACCCAGGCTTTTTTTTTGTCATAATGTTAACAATAATAATAACCAGTCATATTATCTGATGCTTTCATCCATTTACCAGTCCTTTGGTTAGCCCATTTTTACTTTAATCCTTTATCAAGCTTTATTTGCACGGTGTGTCAAGATGTAGATTGCAACATTAGCATGACATTGACATTGTGGCTAAGTCACTAGCTGCTTTTTGCAATGACTTGAGTTATCACTCTTGCCAACACAAGTCCCTTACCTGTTGCCAGTCAACTCACTTTGACTTTTGGTGAGTAACGCTTGCTGTTAGCAACTACATTTTAGCAGACAACTGTTTTGGTTTTTTCACGATAATCAGATGAGACCTATGCACAACAAAGTGTGTCACAGTGAAACAAAAAGTCAAGTCTCTTTACCTTACTTGAAGACATGTTTCCTTTCCTCTACATCCTTACCTTGTGTTGAAGTCTGTTCCCTTTTGTATAGTGTTTCCCTCCATTATAATGTGGTACCCTTCATCTCTCAGATGTCAACAGAATGAAATGTGCTAGCGTCCTGTGATTAATACTTCTGGCAGCTGCTGTCACCACTAATGGGCAAAAGTTACCTAGTCCTGGTTTAAACTTGTGACTGTAATGCCAATTTAATCATCAGTCATCAGATTCATGACTCAATTCTGACTAGAGTCCACAGCTTTGATAATTTGTCTTATACTGTATATACTGTACAGATAATAAATCTAAATCAGTATGATTCTTAACAAGCGCTTGTATTGTCACCTCGTTTCTTGCCCTTGCTGGTTGAAAGAGTCAAGCCTGGTTAATACATGTATGTGTTGCACAGTTTCATTGAAAACACTCCTGTTCAATTCCAAGGCTTTTAGACAGTCAAATTAGACATTTTACAATTACAATTAGAAAATTGTTGTAAAAACTAATGTTAAATTCCACTCATCCAGAGGTATCTCCCCATGTTGAGGGCCTCTTCCCAGCACTACGGTGTGCTTGACTCACCACAAGCTAGGGGGAGATTATAGATTATAGATTTATAATGAGTGCACAGATCACAATGTAAATGTGTAGTCAAACATAGAAAAGATCTGTATAGTGTAGGTTTATAAGATCAAGTCATGTCAAAGTTTATTATAGCCCAATGTCACAAAGGTGGTTTAAATATATGCATCCAAGGCATCCAAGACATATACAGTATGTGTGCAGTGTGTGTGAGGTTCGGAATTTATCATTATCTTTTACAAGGCTCTTGAGCAGCTGTTAATGCACTATAAAGGTTGTCCGGGTCAGATTTTTATGTCAGAATCCAGCTTAAATCATAAAATAGGTCCACAAAAAGGAAGAGTGTCTACTCACTAATAACTGAACTGTTTACCTTATTTTCCAAATGCTTACTGGTTTGGTCGAATCTATAAACAAACTGATCAAGAGCAGAAGTTCCTTAAGATGAAGACCTGAAATTGATTCATAGACAGGCATGTGATTTTCCCAGAAGCATTATTTAGCTCTACTGGGTCTGCCTTCAAAACGGATATCACTGTTATGTTGATGACACACAAATCTATCGCTCAGCTAAACCCAAAAACCTTAATCAACGGTTCCTCTTACATGCCTGCTTAGCTACCACCAATATCCTCTAACTAAAAACTGACAAAACAGAAATTCTTTTAATTTTAATTTTCAAAAACTTTTCCTCTTAGGTTGATCAGTTTATTGATTAATTTCACTCAAATATCAGCTCTGCTGCTCAGAATCTTGGCATCATGTTTGAGCAGCAGCTGCCAGGCTATTAACTAGGATTAGCTGCTGGTCCCACATTAACCCTGTTTTTGTTTCTCTCCCTTGGCTTCCTGTAAAATTTAGAATAAATTACAAGATCCTGTTGAGTACTTATAAGGCTCTGCATGCCTCTCCCAAGTTCCATTTCTGATATTCTCATCCCATATTCCACTTCTCAAACCACTCCGACCCTCTAATCTCAGCCTTTTATTCATCCCCATTTCCAACTGTGAAACAAAAGGTGATTATGCCTTTGCTGTTGCTGGAATCATCTTCCCCCATCTATCAAATTTGCTGAATCTTGCACTGTTTCAAGTGGCTTCTATTCTATTCTGTTCTCTTGCATGTCTCTGCACCAGGGACTCCAACAGATGTTCAAGGATTGAACTTGCGCTTGAAAACAGAAACACGTAAGTAGGCCGTGTGTGCGTGTGTGTGTGTGTGTGTGTGTGTGTGTGTGTGTGTGTGTTGGGGGGGATGTCTCTTTTATCATGCTGCTGTATAACCCACCTGGTCTGTCTTGTTTGCTTGCTTGTTTCTGCAGTGTGCCACCCTCCTGATTATCCCACCTCACAGAGACCTGCACCTAGTTTATTAAGTTATGTTAAATTATTTTGTTGTACAGTTGTAATAGTTGTCATCTGAGGCAATAAAATAATGAAAGTCATTCTGCTGTACTATATTTCTTGTGTGACACATTTCCATTGGGAGTGTGTTGAAATTAAAAAAGATGCCTGGGCCATTATGTTTAATAATGTGGACATTAGCAACCATGGTAAATATCCAGTATTTCTTTCAGAATTTTGAGAGCAGCCTAAAATTCTATTGAGGTCCTGAGCCTGTTGATCACCAACTAGTAGTGAAATCATCACAGATCCAATGATTTTGGTTGGATTTTTATAATTTTTTCTGTGGAATGAGTATACTGTTTGGTGAAAAGAATGGCATATTGATAAGCGGCAGATTGCCTGCCATTTTAACCATTACTTTACTACCGTTGCTACCAGTCTGGTCAGTAAAGTGCCAGGTACTTCTGATAAATACGGCAAATCATTTGTTAACTCCTTTTATAGAAGTAGAAATGTCTCTCCTGATGCATTTACAATAAGTCCTGTTTCAGTGGATAAAGTAAGAACGAGCCTCTGCACCCTGTCAGTGAATAAGACCACCGGCTTGGACCTTATCCCCTCCAGGTTTCTTAGGGATAGTGCTGAGGTTACATCTAGTATTCTTACCCATATTATAAATCTGTCCATAAGTCAGGGTGTTTTCTCAAACGATATGAAGAAGGCAAGGGTGGTTCCTCTCTTTAAGAAAAATAGCAGAGCTGATTTTGGGAATTATAGGCCAGTCCCAATTCTGTCAACCATATCAAAGATTTTCGAGCATCTTGTGTATGAACAGGTTGAGGAGTAACTTATCAGGCATGATCTATTAGCTCCAGTCTGGTTTTAGAGCTGCACATTCTACTGACACCTGTCTTATTCACCTCTTCGACTATGTGCGTTAGAATTTAGATCTAGGGAATTATGTTGGTATGCTTCTACTTGACCTGCAAAAAGCATTTGATACTGTGAACCATGATATTTTGATATCTGAATTACGGTGCTTGGGTTTTAGCAACTCAGCACTCAAATAGTTCTCTTCTTTCCTACCAGATAGGACACAAGTATGTGATGTTGAGGGGACCCTCTCTGATCCACAGAGTATAGTATCCAGAGTGCCACAAGGCTCGATCCTGGGGCCCCTGTTATTTTTATTGTACATAAATGACTTGTCAGCTGTGGTACAGTGCAAATTGTTATTATACGCTGATGATTCTGCTTTACTTGTCCCAGGGTGTAATGTTAAAGACACTGAAAATACTCTTGGTATCGAGCTCGAGCCTGTCATCCAGTGGCTTGTGGACAATAAGCTCTCAATGCATCTGCGCAAGACTGAATCAATCCTATCTGGTACAAAAAGGAAGTTGGCAAAATCAAATACTTTAAAAGTGATGTGTAACGGGTCTGAAATTGTGTCTAAATCAAGTGTCACATATCTGGGTCTAACAATGGATCAGTCACTTATTGGTGAATCTCTTGCAGCCAATGTTTTAGCCAAATGTGCCTGTAAGTTGAAGTTTTTATATCGTAAGATAAAGCTTTTAAAATTTTTTGTAAAGAAATTATTAGCACTAACTCTGATTCAATGTCATACGGATTTTAATTGCTCTGCATGGTTTCCTGGGTTGACAGTGAAACTTAAAAGCAAATTCAAAGTGTTGCAAAACAATGTTATTCGGTACCTGTTAACTGCATTAATATTAATTATTGTTTCTTAGGGTCAAAGTTAACAGAAAAAACACACATAAAAAATATGGCAGACCATGTCAGGTTCAACCCATTTTTGAGACTTTGGCTCCCCGACTATTCTAAATACATATTTATCGTAAGCCTTTTTACAGATTTCCACTCTGAGACTTTGGTTTCTTTTTTTGTTGTTGTTTTTGTTTTCTGGTCTGTCTCTTATTGTGCTGTGTTTCATGTTGTATTGTATTGTTACCTCATTTGTTCATTTTTGGCCCTGACAATTCACCACAGACATCAAGCAATATGCAAAAAGATTCCTTCAGGCGAGTTGGAGCATGAGCAAACACACACACATGCACACACATACAGAGAGACAGATAGGGAGAGAGAGAGAGAGAGAGAGAGAGAGAGAGACATGACTAGATTCCAACAGCCACCGCAACATGCACACGTGCACACACACACTCACATGGAGACAAAGCCAAGTTTACCTGCACCCTGAAATACATGTGCAAAAATTCCTGAAAAAATCCTATAAAGGTAAACCTTAGAATTTATTAGGTTTAGGTTTATTTTTCTAAATTGTAGTCAGTTTTGGAGTTTTTTCAACTCCCTTTTTCTGTATCACACACTCAAACAAACACATGCACACCATCCTGTTAGGACTGGGTTGAAGGGCTCTCATTAGCCCTGTAGCTCTAAACTGGGGAGGATTAATGTCACTGTGGTTTTTTACGATCTGCACAGAGGCTGGTGTGTGTGTGTGTGTGTGTGCGTGTGTTTGTGTGAGTCTGTAAGTGGCTGCGTGTGTGTTCACATTTTTATGAGCCCACTGTGTTCTATGAGGCGCTGTGTTATTTTCAGTCTTACAACATTGCAGAGACCCTGACGTCTATATATATATATCTTTATACATATACAGAACCTTGAACTGCCACCTTACCATGGTGGAGGAGTTTGAGTACCTGAATGATCCTAGAGGCTATGTTGTCCGGGGCTCAATGCCCCTGGTAGGGTCTCCCAAGGCAAACAGGTTCTAGGTGACGGGTCAGACTAAGAGTGGTTCGAAAAGCCCGAGGAAAGGAAGCGTACGTCGCCCGGATTGACATCACCGGGGCCCCACCCTGAAGCCAGGCCTGTGGTTGGGGCTCGCGGGTAAGCGCCTGGTGGCTGGGACGTTGCCCATGGGACCCGGCCGGGCGCAGCCCAAAGCCCGCCTTCCCGTAGGCCCACCGCCCACAGGAAGGTTCAGAAGGGGCTGGTGCTTCGTGGTATGGGTGGCAGTCGTGGGCGGGGGCCCCGACAACCCAAACCCTGGACGATGACTCTGGCTACGGGGACATGGAATGCCACCTCACTGGCGGGGAAAGAGCCTGATCTAGTGCGTGTGGTTGAGCGGTACCAGCTAGAGATAGTCGGGCTCACCTCCACGCACAGTCTGGGCTCTGGAACCCAACTCCTTGAGAGAGGCTGGACTCTCTTCTACTCTGGAGTTGCACGCGGTGAGAGGCGGTGAGCTGGTGTGGGCTTGCTTATAGCCCCCCAGCTCAGCCGCCATGTGTTGGAGTTATCTCCGCTGGGCGAGAGGGTCGCTTCCCTGCGCCTTCAGGTCGGGGATACAGTGAGGGTCTTCTGGAAACGTCTGGCGGAACCCGCTGTCAGGGAGTTCTTCAACTCCCACCTCCGGGAGAGCTTCGACCAGATTCTGAGGGAGGCTGGAGACATCGAGTCCGAATGGACCATGTTCTCCACTTCCATTGTTGACACAGCTGTCCATGGCTGTGGCGGTAAAGTCGCCAGTGCCTGTCGTGGCGGCAACCCGCTAACCCAGTAGTGGACACCGGAAGTAAGGGATGCCATCAAGCTGAAGAAGGAGTCCTATCAGGCCTTGTTGGCTCTTGGGACTCCTGAGGCAGCTGGCAGGCCAAGCGTGCAGGGGCTCGGGTGGTTGTAGAAGCAAAAACTCAGGTCTGGGAGGAGTTCAGGGAGGCCATGAAGGAGGACTACTGGTCGGCCTCAAAGAAATTCTGGCAAACCGTTCGGCGCCTCATGAAGGGGAAGCAGCTTTCTGTCAAGACTGTTTACAGTGAAGGTGGGGAGCTGTTGACCTCGACTGGGGATATTGTTGGGCGGTGGAAGGAATACTTCGCGGATCTCCTCAATCCCACTGTCATGTCTTCTGTAAAGGAAGCAGAGACTGGGGACTCGGAGGTCGATTCATCCATCACAGGGACTGAAGTCACTGAGGCAGTTTGCAAGCTCCTCAGTGGCAAAGCACCGGGGGTGGATGAGATCCACCCTGAGTACCTCAAGCCTCTGGATGTTGTAGGACTGTCTTGGTTGACACGCCTCTGCAATATCGCGTGGCAGTCAGGGGCGGTGCCTCTGGACTGGCAGAATGGGGTGGTGGTTCCTCTTTTTAAAAAGGGGGACCGGAGGGTGTGTTCCAACTATCGGGAGATCATACACACCGTCCTCCTAAATTTAACAAGGATTTTATCCAGGACTTTGCAGACTTTGTGGCAGGGATTATTCTGAAATACGATCGCCTTTTAATTGTTGGAAATTTTAATATACATGTGTGCTGTGAGTCCAAACTGCTGGTCAGAGACTTTCTTAATCTTTTGGACTCTTTTAACCTCAGTCAGTCTGTTACTGGCCCGACACGACAAAGGACACACACTGGACCTTGTGCTGTCCTCTGGTTTATGTGTTGGCATCAGTGAAATTTGTGATACATGTATTTTGGATAATCTGCCTGTTGTGTTCACTGTTACTGTCCCCGGTTCGGAGGCGTCTACCTGTGCTCCCGCTCACTGGGTGCGCACTTTCAACCCTTTAACTGCCTCCCAGTTTTGCGCTGCTTTTAAGGATTCTCTCTTGTACACCATGGATGACAGTGATCTCAGTGCTGAGGAGCTCCTAACTCTGTTTGACTGTACCTGCACTGAGGTTGTGGACTCAACTGAGGTCCAAACGCACAAAGCCACTTTCTGAGCCCTGGTTGAACAACTTTACTCGCTCTCTCAGACGCGCCTGCAGACAAGCAGAGAGGAGGTGGAAAAAGGACAAGTCTCCTTTGGAACCCTACAGGATACTTTAGGGAATTATCAGAGAGCTGTGAAAACTGCGAAAACTGAATACTTCTCCCACCTTGTGGTCAGAAACAGCCAGAGGCCTCAGGTTCTTTTTAATGTTATTGACTCTCTTATTAATCCTCGTGACATAGCTCACTTTTTACCATCAGCTTCTTTGTGTGAGAATTTTCAAAAATGTTTTATTCACAAAAATTCTGGTTTTAGTTTTTCTCACACGATGGGTTCTGTTGATCCCTCTGTACCTCCTTTGTGCCCAGCTGTCTTCCAGCAGTTTGAGCCAGTCTCCTTCCACTGTCTTTACGAGGTGGTCAAACAGCTACACCCTGCGAACTGCCCCCTTGACAGTGTCACAGCACGCTTATTTAAAGATGTTTTTAACACTGTGGGTTCGACCATTTTATCTCTAGTTAATACATCTCTCAGATCAGGGTGTGTTCCAGCCGCTTTTGAACATGCCACTGTGCAACTTCTTTTAAAGAAGAGAAATCTGGACTCTTCTGTTCTATCCTATTTTAGGCCAGTTTCTAAACTCCCCTATTTAAGTCTTAGAGAAAGTTGTTTTTAATCTACTGAAAACTTTTCTAGATGATTTTAGTATTTATGAAAAATTACAATCTGGTTTTAAGGCATGCCCCAGTACTGAAACTGCCCTTTTAAGAGTTTTTAACAATCTTCTTTTAACAGTGGACTCTGGAAATTCTGCAGTTTTAGTGCTTTTAGATTTGTCGGCAGCGTTCGACACAACCATGCCATTCTTTTATCAAGGCTGGAACAATGCGTGGGCATAAAGGGAACAGCCCTTAAATGGTTTGAGTCCTATCTGACTGACAGGAGCTTCTGTGTTCGCCTTGGTGAATGCTCCTCACCAGTGGCCCCTCTCTCCTGTGGGGTTCCACAGGGCTCCATATTAGGTCCAGTACTATTTGCCCTTTACATGCTGCCCCTGGGGTCAATTTTTTAAAAAAATATAATATCTTGTTCCACTGCTTTGCTGATGACATTCAGATCTATCTCCCTTTAAAGGCTAATTGCGCGGACTGTCTGGAACCCTGGTTTAACTGTTTAAAAGACTTAAAATCATGGTTGGGCTTAAACTTCCTCTGTCTGAATGAAGACAAGACCGAGGTTGTTGTATTTGGTTCTCCCAACAAGCTGGACTCTTGTACTAGCACTCTTGGCCTTTTAGGGTTGGTCACTCATCCCTTTGTTAAAAATCTGGGGGTGTTCTTTGAGAGTGCCTTTAATTTCAACAAGCAGATTAGCACTGTCGTTAAAAACAGTTTTCTCCAGTTACGGATGCTTGCCAAAGTCAAGCCATATCTTCCTCGTGGTGACTTTGAGAGAGTCATTCACGCTCTGATCACGACCAGGCTAGACTACTGTAATTCTTTGTATGTTGGCCTCGATCAGTCGTCTCTCCACCGGTTGCAGTTGGTCCAAAATGGTGCGGCTCGGCTTTTAACTGGGACTGGAAAGCGGGAGCATATAACCCCAGTCTTGGCATCACTACACTGGCTTCCTGTTCATTTTAGAATAGTTTTTAAGGTCTTATTTCTTGTTTTTAAAGTTTTACATGGGTTGGCCCCCCATTATTTAGCAGACCTTATTCAGGTCCACAAACCTTTTAAAGAACTGAGGTCGTCCAGTCAAGTGGTCCTGGAGGTACCCAGATCTAGACTCAGGATTAAAGGACCGAGCCTTTTCAGTGGCAGCCCCTAAACTCTGGAACAGCCTGCCACTGGACATTAGGGCTGCTCAGACTGCAGAATTCTTTTAAGTCCTGGCTGAAGACCCATCTTTACTCAGTGGCTTTCAGTTCAGTTGGGCGCTGACATCCTGGCTGCATATATATTATTTTTCATTGTATGTTCATGTATGTTCTTTTAGCAGTGCTTAGAAGTCTGTAAAGCACTTTGGTCAACTCTGGTTGTTTTTAAATGTGCTATATAAATAAAATTGACCTTGACCTTGACCTTGACACTCCTCAGCCTCCCAGGGAAAGTCTATTCCAGGGTAAACCCCAGATTCAGGAGGAACAATGCGGTTTTCGTCCTGGCCTTGGAACACTGGACCAGCTCTATACCCTCCATAGGGTGCTTAAGGGTTCATGGGAGTTTGCTCAACCAATCCACATGTGTTTTGTGGACTTGGAGAAGGCGTTCGACCGTGTCCCTCGTGTCATTCTGTGGGAGGTGCTCCGGGATTATGGGGTTGGAGGCCCTCCGTTTATGGGTGTACAGTCCCTGTACAACCGGAGCAATCAGACTTGTTCCCGGTGCATGTTGGACTCTGGCAGGGCTACCCTTTGTCACCGGTTCTGTTCATCATTTTTATGGACAGAATTTCTAGGCGCAGCCAGGGGCCGAAGGGGGTTCGATTCGGGAGCCAGCAGATTTCGTCTCTGCTTTTGCAGATGATGTTGTCTTGTTGGCTCCCTTGAGCCAGGACCTTCAGCATGCACTGGGGCGGTTCGCAGCCGAGTGTGAAGCAGCTGGGATGAGAGTCAGCACTTCCAAGTCCGAGGCCATGGTTCTCGACCGGAAAAAGGTGGCTTGCTCCCTCCAGGTTGGGGGAGAGTTCCTGCCTCAAGTGGAGGAGTTTAAGTACAGTGGGGCAAAAAAGTATTTAGTCCGGCACCAATTGTGCAAGTTCTCCCACTTAAAAAGATGAGAGGCCTGTAATTTTCATCATAGATATACCTCAACTATGAGAGACAAAATGAGAAAAAAAAATCCAGAAAATCACATTGTCTGATTTTTAAAGAATTTATTTGCAAATTATGGTGGAAAATAAGTATTTGGTCAATAACAAAAGTTCATCTGAATACTTTGTTATATACCCTTTTTTGGCAATGACAGAGGTCAAACGTTTTCTAAGTCTTCACAAGGTTTTCACACACTGTTGCTGGTATTTTGGCCCATTCCTCCATGCAGATCTCCTCTAGAGCAGTGATGTTTTGGGGCTGTCACTGGGCAACACGGACTTTCAACTCCCTCCAAAGATTTTCTATGGGGTTGAGATCTGGAGACCGGCTGGGCCACTCCAGGACCTTGAAATGCTTCTTACGAAGCCACTCCTTCATTGCCTGGGCAGTGTGTTTGGGATCACTGTCATGCTGAAAGACCCAGCCACATTTCATCTTCAATGCCCTTGCTGGTGGAAGGAGGTTTTCACTCAAAATCTCATGATACATGGCCCCATTCATTCTTTCCTTTACAGTCGTCCTGGTCCCTTCGCAGAAAAACAGCCCCAAAGCATGATGTTTCCACCCCCATGCTTCACAGGAGGTATGGTGTTCTTTGGATGCATTCTTTGTCCTCCAAACACAAGTTGAGTTTTTACCAAAAAGTTCTATTTTGGTTTTATCTGACCATATGACATTCTCCCAATCCTCTTCTGGATCATCCAAATGCTCTCTAGCAAACTTCAGACGGGCCTGGACATGTACTGACTTAAGCAGGGGGACACGTCTGGCACTGCAGGATTTGAGTCCCTGGCGGTGTAGTGTGTTACTGATGGTAGTCTTTGTTACTTTGTTCCCAGCTCTCTGCAGGTCATTCACTAGGTCCCCCGTGTGGTTCTGGGATTTTTGCTCACTGTTCTTGTGATCATTTTGACCCAACGGGGTGAGATCTTGCATGGAACCCCAGATCGAGGGAGATTATCAGTGGTCTTGTATGTCTTCCATTTTCTAATAATTGCTCCCACAGTTGATTTCTTCATTTTCTTCTTTGACAGCTCTTTGGTCTTGGCCATAGTGGAGTTTGGAGTGTGACTGTTTGAGGTTGTGGACAGGTGTCTTTTATACTGATAACAAGTTCAAACAGGTGCCATTAATACAGATAATGAGTGGAGGACAGAGGAGCCTCTTATAGAAGAAGTTACAGGTCTGTGAGAGCCAGAAATCTCGCTTGTTTGTAGGTGACCAAATACTTACCAATTAATTCATTAAAAATCCTATAATGTGATTTCCTGGATTCTTTCCCCCATTCTGTCTCTCCTACTTGAAGTGTACCTATGATGAAATTACAGGCCTCTCTGTGGGAGAACTTGCACAATTGGTGGCTGACTAAATACTTTTTTTGCCCCACTGTATATCGGGATCCTGTTCACGAGTGAGAGAAGGATGGAGCGTGACATTGACAGGCGGATCGGTGCAGCAGCAACAGTAATGCGGTCGCTGTACCGGTCTGTCGTGGTGAAGAAGGAGCTGAGCCGAAAGGTGAAGCTCTTGATTTACCGGTCAATCTACGTTCCTACCTTCATCTATGGTCATGAACTTTGGGTCATGACCGATAGAACGAGGTCCCAGATACAAGCGGCTGAAATGAGTTTCCTCCGCAGGGTGGCAGGGCTCTCAGTGTAGAGTCGCTGCTCCTCCACATCGAGAGGAGTAGGCTGAGGTGGCTCGGGCATCTCTATCAGATGACCCCTGGACCAGGCATGTCCCACCGGGAGGAGGCCCCGAGGAAGGCCCAGGACACGCTGGAGTGACTATGTCGCTCGGCTGGCCTGGGAACGCCTCAGGATCCCCCCAGAAGAGCTAGGGGAAGTGTCTGGGGAGAGGGAAGTTTGGGCATGCCTGCTGAGGCTGCTCCCCCCGCGACCCGGCCCCAGATGAAGCGGGAGAAAATTGATGGATATATATATATATGCATATGCATATTGGTGTGTGTGT
>JBBMOE010000057.1:2722968-2740054 GCA_037975065.1 Chaetodon trifasciatus
TATATATATATATATATACACACACACACACACATATACATACACACCATATACCATATACCATATATATATATATATATAGGGCCTAGCACACTGGTCACTGTTTTTGCCACCAGAAGCTACCTAGGAACAAGATGGCCATACATCAGTTAGCAGCCCTTCTCCCAACCCTCATATTGGAAAATTAAGCAGTGTAATTCCAGATTACCAGGTACTCCTGGATGGTATTCCAGTTTGGCTCTTCTCAGGGAGAAACACTGCATAGTACCACAGTCATGTCATATATCAGTTGACTAACTTTGGAAAGAGCATAAAAGCACTACACTTTTAATTCCACAATTCAATTCCACCCACAATCCAGGAAGGCAAAAGTTCACTGCCTGTGGGATATGAAGATGCTCAGAAAATTTAAATCCAATCTGCACAAAGTGTTGCTTGATTATGACACATGCATTTAAAGGTGCCATATTATGACGCTTTTTCAATAAGTTACATGATTTTACATAAGTTACATAAGTCATTACATAAGTTACTATGATTTCCATAAAACATGTTTTTGAAGCTGTATGCTGGAAATAGCTTTTAGGAAAAGATTCTCACCCCCCTCTATTTCCCTCTGTTTTAGTCCCTTTCAGAATGTGCTGTTTCTGGTGCCTGTAGCTTTGAATTCAAATGAGCTGCTGCTGCCCCACCAATAGCATAGACTCACATAGCACTACCCTGTGAAAGTAGCAGACATGGCGGCAAAGAACAGACCGAGTGCTTCAGTAGCTCAGCCGTACATGTTTGAACCTGAATCGCATCCTGAAGGAGGGGAAGCTCTTATAGAACCCCAGACTCAGAGAATTCAGCAGGAGACTTCTGAATGGTTAGTCAAAAAATGTCTTTGTATTTTTTTTTCTCTTCAATATGAGTGCCGCCTGCACAGGGGGCAGTGTGAGATGCCTGCAGTTCAGATGGTCAATGCTCAGGCTAGGAAGCACCAATCCTAACTTGTAGCATACCAGAATGACGAGGAGAAACACAGCTAAAAGCCTCTACCAAGCATTACCACCCAAACGAAACATAATTTATACCCCAAGAAATTATATGGGCATGTAACGAAAACACGAAAATAACGTATGTCCACTTTCGTGCATTTGCTAATTTCAACACATCATTCAAACCACACAAGCCTGGTATCATATTAAAGTAGAGAGTTTCAGCGGTCCTTCTCATTTATACATGAATGGGCAGAGCTCACAAAGAGGACACTGCTGACCAGCACTTCTGGCCATTCACTTCAGGCTGAGAAAAAGTAGCTAGCTAGAGCATGCACATTTAAATCTAAAACATGGGTGCTATTATTGGTTGAAAATTCTGGTATGCAAGGTTTCTTGTTTCTTTAGCTTTATACATGCATGATTTTATTTGCTTGTATCAGTGCACATGTGGAAATTGTGCAACAATGCAGTCAGAGCCTGAGAACATGCTGCCAGGAGCTGCCATAGGTCACATTATCTTTACCTACACTTATGATCGTAGTGTAGGATTGCAGATAACATGCCACTGCAGATACTCACATTATGTTATGCATAATAGGTTACAAGACGGCTGTAGCAGCTGGATGAAAGGCCTCCATGCATGATTGACCATTTAGGTTTAGAACCTGTTTGCCTAAATGTGTTCTTGCTGCAGAGCGTATACAACACTTACAGGGCTGACTACAGTCCTTTACATCTACGGGGGACAGAGCAGTGAGTTTTATTTATAATAATCTACACCATAATAAACTAAATATAGTCAGCCAATGCCACAAATTCAGATCATACTTTTTCTTGAACATATAGCAAAGTTTTTCCAAAGCAAATACTGTATATTACACATTTATTCACATGAAACATTTTACAGATATACAAGACTAACATAATGTTCAATTTTCTCAGTTGTTACAGGCATTTAGCTTATAGGAGTTTTGTGAGCTGGTGCCGGGGCTTCCTTCAAGCACAAAAGGCTGCAACAGCTCACTGCTACACTTGATCAACAGCAGGTAACTGTAATGACGCACTGGCCAGTATAAAAAGAGAGAAGTGACATCAACTTTGTCTTACATCTTTCGCTATGCCAACAGCTACATACAGCGTAAAAAAGGATCACTCATAAATAAACACCAAGAGAAGAAACCCAGAATAATTGGCTTGGAGTGTAAATTGTGCTGTGATGTAGCAGTCTCAACCATACACTCAGTTTGCCCTGGGCTATGCTAACATATTCCAGTGAAGAAAATATTTCCAATCCCATCATTTTCACTAATTCCTGAAGATTAGACCTGGCGGAATGTCTTTGTATGTATCACTTGACCGACTGGGTCGCTGGGTTTGCATATGGAGACCGTGGTGATTGCTAACTAGAAGCTAGCAGTTAGCGTTAGCTTGTGTTATATGGCAAAACCCTACTTGGTTAGTTCATGTCAAACTGCAAAATGAACACAGCTAAATATTTGTACATGCTGGCATCTCCCTCAAACATGCATTGAATCATTTGCAAGATCAGAAATGTCCCTTACGAAAAGACATATACTTCAAGTTCATTTTATTAAGTATACTTAAGTAAAGCTTAAGTATATTTTTCCAAGTATACTTAATGCAGCAAGTATACTAATATCATTGTACTAGCAGTATACTTCTAAATGAACTTTTTCAATACTTCCTGGGATTAAATTGGCCCACTTTTAGTTTATAAAAGGTATACTTTGAGTTTAAGAGAAGTAAACTTTGAATACACACTTAGTTTACATTTAAGTTTTATTTTGCACTGAAACTATACTACAAGTGAACTTATAGGTATACTGCTAGTTTACTACTTATATACTTCCAGCCCACTTTTTAGTCTATGAAAGGACACGTTTAAGTATACTTCAAGTCTATACTTAGTAAAATTTCAGTAAGCTACTAGTTTAATAGTTTTTATACTGCAAATATACTTTAAAGTTTTTGTAGCAGCATAGAAATGTCGTTTATCTTTCTATGCATTGCTGCATGCAATGAACGTTGCTGATGGCCAATCAGAGGAATGAGCCGGGTATAAAAGCAACAGCCCTTTCCCTGGGTCCTCCCTCTTTGCGCTCCACCTGACACGTCACTTCTGGTCAGAGGCTGTCTGCTTTCGACAGGTATGGCTGCCCACTGCTTCTCCTTGCTGGCGGATAGGTTATATTGTTTCATGCTGACAGTGATTGTTGTATTTTATAGTGACTGCTTGTGCGCCGCTTCGTGCTGCCTGTGTGTGCTCCTGTGTGTGGCATTCGTGTATTAAGTGTCCTCTCTCTCTCTCAGCGTTATGGTGTTTGCTACATTGTGGCTAGTACTAGTGTGGACACAGGTAAGAGCCCCAGTGACTGTCTGCAGCCCTCTCGCATCCTTCCTCGTGTGTGTGCGTGTCCGCCTTTGTGAAAAGGTATGTATTCAATTTAGCATGTAACCGCATCATTATCAGCTTTTAGCTTAGGAACGCTAACATTATTTTTGATTAGGTAAAAATGCGATCGGGCTGCTATAATCAGCTGACTAGGAATCAGCTGACTGGGGCCGCTGCTGTTTTGTCTCCACAAGAAGTTTCCCCGTTGCTCTGGCTCTACGAGATGTCTTGCCACGGTGGCTTGACTCTGCACTGCGGATTTGAATAAACTTTTAAACAGGGGTTTAGTCCCTTTCTTAACTGTATGCATGAGTTGAAGTGTGGCTCACTCCCCTTGCGTTATTTGTTTAGATCTATTTAGCTATGTTATTTTGTTTATTTAGATTTATTCAGTTGTGTTTTGTTTATCTTGATTTTGGCTTTAAGTTGTTTTGTTTATTTAGATTTATTTAGTTTAGTTTAGTTTGATTTTGACTGTCTCCTTTGTTTCCTTTGTTGACTGAGTTAATTTGAGGGGTTTTGTTTTTTGGTATTGTTTGTTATAAGTTCTAATCTAAAAGACTTATTTTGGTATATGTTTGTTTAAGAATCTAACTTTGTTTGAACTTTTGTTTGATTTTGATGATTTTGTTTCTTCCTTTTTTTGTTGCTGCACACCCACTAATTTGTTTTCCTCTTTTCAGCTGCTGGAGGCTGGTGGTGGTGGCAGTGCTGGTGACTGGTGGTGGTGTCCTCCTGTTTTGTGTGCTGTGCTCCCCTGGGACTTGGGTTACTTCACTGTCCATCACGTGTGTGTGTGGGTGATTAAGTTGGTTTTGTTTTCTCATATTTTGTTTGGCTCACTCCCCCCTTCACTAGCACTCATCTACCCAGAAGCCTCAGCTCCTGATTAGGTTCCTTTTCCCCTCCCTGTATGAATGGCTTTGATAATTTTTAAAATTACAATTGAATAAAATTGACTTTTTTTGAAACTTGGAACCACGTCTCTGCCCATGAGTAAAACGGACCTGCGTGTCAGTAATTTCCCTGGGTGAAATTCCCGGGGTGGCATTGTCGTGCAACTGTTTAGATTATTGAAGTGTGTACAGACATACATATAATATTGTAATCAAATATCTCCTCCTACCCTCGCCACATTTTCTTTAAGTGAAGTTAACATCATACTTATAGTTTATTATTTCTATACTATTTTCACACTTTAAAATATACTACTAGATTACTATTTAGGTGTACTTAACCTTTAATTGAATTTTAAGTAGACTTGACATTAAATCATGTACACTAACAGTAGACTACTACGCCACATATAAAGGCACAAATAAGAATTTACAATTGGACAATACATACTCAGGATTAAGAACTTTGGTTTTCTTTATAAATTCAAATTTTCAAATGCAGTTTTGTTTTGAATGCCAAAGTATAACAACAAATTAGTAACAACTGAAATTGACATCCCAGTTCAAAAGAAAAAAAACAAAGCAAAACAAAGCAAATGTCCCTTTCTCTAACAATGCCTTCCGCCTGACCAGTAGACAAAGGCCATTGGAACTAAGGACAAGGCTGACGATCCACTTCAAATGTGTGCACTTGTGAGCATGAGCGCACATTGCTTGATCACATACACTTTCGTCAGAATGGTACTGTGTACAATGGAAAAAGGATCCTCTTGCTGGACCTGCTAAATGGCTTTTTCAACTAAATTAAAACAAAAAAGTTCTTATTACATGGTGTTCTTCGCAGTGGTTTGCTTGGCGTAGCTTTCGTTGTTGCATTTTTTTCTTACGATGCGTCTCATATCTTGCATGCTGATGTCAGGGAACTTTGACAGAGCATGGCCTGTGAGTTAAAACATACACACACAAACAAAACAAAACATCAGTTTAACATTTTTTCCATTTCCCTGAATCCACCATTCAGAATTACAATCAAAGCAGCATGTACAAACATGAACAACTCTGGGGCCACAATCACAGTGTAATGTATGTGTCAGGCCCGAACTCACACAGGACTCAGACGCAGAGTAGGTCAGTGAGCAGACTTTTATTAAATCAAGAAACCCCCAATGCAGAGCAAACAAAAGGGCTATGAAAACTCAGCTATGAAAAACTTGACACTAGTGAAAACAAAAATCACTCTCAAGGAGGAAAATACCAGATACGCAGATCTATGAAAATTATCAAAATCAAAATCACTCTTCTCAGAGGGAAATCAAAAGGCTATAAAACTATAAACTAAAGTCACTCCGAATGGAGGTAGGGCAGTCAAGGAAAAAGGAAAGGACAGGATAGAAACAAAAAACTCTCCTAAAAGATGGAGGCTAGACTTAATACTACTATTACTATATGAACAAAAAATCACTCCAAAGGGAGGCTAACCAAGAAAGCAAAAGATTCTTACAACTATAAATGCAAAACTTAACTACAAAAGTTACAACCAAAAATCACTCTGACGAGGAATCAAGACTTACAAGATAGGCTGTGGCTGTGGACTATGACGCAGGCTTTGGTGATCGGACAAGAGACGAAACACTTCGGCACAAGACAAAGGGAAACGCAGACTATTTAAACACATGAGGGTAATGGGGAACAGGTGGACACAATCAGGAATCAGGGATGACAAACGGGTGACACAAGAGGAAGGGCAAGTGACCTGAAACGAGAGGAGAGTTAGACTTTCAAAATAACACAGGAAATGACAAGACAATAACCCAAGACAGGACGACCTCACCGCAGTGTGACAGTATGAAGTATAAGCAGCAAAGCATTAGCACTGAACTTGGACAGACAATTTCAATGGACACAGTAGTTACTAGATAAAAAATGGCTTTTCAATTTTAGTAACATTGTGACATGTTAGAAATCTTGCCTTATTAGGATCTGATGGTTTTGACTGGGCAGGTATATGCCCAAGTGACCAAAAAAATAAATAAATAAATGTTAAAAAGTGTTGCAAAACCAATACAAAACTGTCAGCTGTGTGACAGAATTTACAACCATAGTGCTAGTGTGATTGTTGCCTTAGTACTATAGAACACATGTTGCCATTGTTACACTTGTGCCATGGTAGCACATGTGGGTTTTCGATCCTGTCGTCTGTGTATTTGTGTTTGTTTGTCTGTGTGTGTGTGTGTGTGTGTGTGTGTGTGTGTGTGTGTGTGTGTGTGTGTTGATTCAATTTAGATCAAACTGGGTAGAACTGTTAAGAGTCAGGAAAGGAAGAATTGATTCAATTTTGAGAAGAATCGGTCAGTCACAGGATATGGTCAAAGTTTCGGCCCACGCATACGCATATCATTACTATTAAACACTAATATAAGGCCATATATAAACTTTCTCTTGGTCACATGACCTTTGACCTTCAGTGACTTTGGATTTAAAAAAAATTGTGGATTGGTGACAGAACTCAAAGACTTTCACCCCCTACATGACACACTGCACTCCATTTGTAAAAAAAACAAACAAAAAAAAAACAACAAAGGATAGGATTTTATTTTACAGAGAAATCTGCCTTTAATGAAATGCACTCGCTAAGCATAGCTAGATAGATAGATAGATAGATAGATAGATAGATAGATAGATAGATAGATAGATAGATAGATACTTTATTCATCCCCATAGGAAATTCACAAATTCCAGCATATTCCACAAATTTAAAGTAAAGGACATGCAATATATAATCCAAAAGCGCAGAAAGCAAAGAATTAAAAGTTAAAAGTTAATTTTTATATATTAGTGCATTGCTGTAATGTTTGCACTTTTGCTTGCTTGTAGAACCACTACACTATACAAAGCCTAATGAAACACCTATAAAAACATAGTAATGAATCACATCATCAAAAAGGACAGCCATTGTCATTCATTTTTTTATTCAACACCTTTATTAAACAACTTGTTGTTTACTGTGCATCACAATATGACAGCATGAATGAGAACTGAATGGGGAGTAAATGCAAGAATGTGCTGTTATCTCCTGCAATCTCACTTACAGTAGTGAACAGTTGTGAAACAACAAACTCATTTTCAGCAGGAACATTTGAGGGAGGATGTTTCTCAGACGCCCAGAGAAAGGAAAATTGCACATGTTCAGTATGGGAGGGAATTTGCAGAAATTTACCTCACAGACCGTCCTGTTATTGTATAAATGACAGCTCAAAACCAGGGATACCTGACTGCTCGCACAATGAAAGCCCATACCTGAACCATATCCAAACAGCTTTTTTAAGTTGTTTCAAGCTCTAACTACTATCCTCAATCAACATTTAAACAAGTTTATAGCTGCTTACACTTCCTTGCTCTTTTAAACGAGTCACTACTCGTGTTTAAGTACCTCTTTCCTCCTCCTTTCTCTCCTCACTGACCCAATGTTGTGTCTAATTTTCTTTTCATGGATGCTGTAGTCGGTTCAGTGTAGTTTCTCAGGTGAATCTCACCATGCATTCTCTGTAAAATACAATGTATAACTTCAGTTAACATCAAAAGGTTAAACAGAAAATTCTAGGTGACTGCATCAAAAAAGAAATAATAATAATAATAATAATAATAATAATAATAATAATAATAATAATAGATCATTTAACACATTTTGAGAGTTTCATTGTAATGAATGCATCAGTTTCAGGAATTTGCATTCCACTATTTTATAATCCCCAAATCTATTATTTTATTATTCTTATTTCCTATTATTTCCTTATTGTTGTAGGCCTACTGTATGTTTATTAATATTGTTGTTGTTACAATGTCTGAAGAACCAGAACTAAATAATTTTACTCAATTTGGCTTCCCTGCCAGCCCCAACTTAATGTACATGCATTAGGGGCTGCAGCTCCAGGACGTCCAAATGCCTGCATGGCCAAAAATGTAAATAAGATTTGAGTTTTACAAGTAAGACAAGGCGAAATGTCCTACGTGACGAGACGGTGCAGAGACTCGGCAGCACCCATCATCCCGTGAAATATTTCTACACAAACACACACACACACACACACACACACACACACACACACACACACCCTCCAAAATGCAGTTTGTCAACACACTCACAACAGATGACATTGGAAGGTGGTCGGTGTCCCATTAAAAAACATGGCGGAAATCACTACCTCACTAACTAACTATCATTTTATCATTTAAAGCGTTTATCTGGAGCGTAACAACTGTTTGTTTACTTACTGTAATGTGCTTCTTCTGGTTGGACAGTGAGTTGTTGTAGGCCAAGATGTAGTTTTGCTTTGGCAAACACAGCACGCATTTGAAAATGTAGGACTTTCTTTCCGTGCTTGGGTTATTTATCCCCATAATCATGAACATGTCTTTTAGATACGGCCAAGGGAGTTCTGGTTGTTGTTGGTCATCATGGTCAGCCTGCTGACATGCTCTCCTGTTCTTATATTGCTACCTGTGCATGCGTGATGACGTACGTCTGCTAGATCCCAGTTGAGAGCAGGTACTGTGATTGGTTCCCTTCTGTGAAAAACACAGCATGTGGCCAATTGCATTTTAGGGAAGAATAAGACAAAAACAACAACAACAACAACAACAACAACAGCTTAACTAAAAGTAACGAGTACGTCCCAGCCTTCTTAAAAATGTAGTGGAGTAGAAAGTAATATATTTGTCTTTGAAATGTAATTGAGTGAAAGTAAAAAGTATCCAAAAAATCTAATACTGATGTAAAGTATAAATTCTGTAATTCTGTACGGTAGTAAGTAAAGTAAATTTACTCCATTACTGTCCACCACTGCTTGTGGAATATGTAAGTTCATGAGATGTAAAACATACTGCAGTGTACTTCAAAGAAGCCAATATGTATGGGGAAAATATTTTAATAGGCTATTATCAAAAGAATAAACACAACTGCAATCCAAATATACTTGAACATTATTATACTTTTCCTAACTATATCTCAATCAAAAGTTCAAGCACAAGTATAAGCCAAATATACTTAGACTTTCCTGTATACTTTTCAGTATAAGCCAAGTATACTTAAGTATAACTTATTAAGTTAAGAAGTATATCTCTGATAAGTACATCAAAAGTAAACTGAAAGTATAATCTCTTAATTTTAGTTTAAAAGAGGTATACTAATAGTATACTTAAATATATTTCTTTTTTGTAAGGGGTGGTGTGATGTACCAAAAGTCATGATAGCAGTTGGCTGAAGTCGTAGTCTCGCAGCTAGCCTTACATCATTCTCAATGGCAAAACACATGCTACAACACACAAGAATTCGCGCTAATCTACAAAAGAAACACACAGCTAATTATTTGTATATTTACATGTCCCTCGTCTGCAGGTATTCCACGCAAAGTTGGAATAGACCCCTCCTTTAGAAAAAGCCTCCCGGCTAATCCTGCCTCATACTGACCGAGGTTGGAGAAACAGTCAGTCTCGAAGTGGTTAGCACACACCAACAGGTTTTTGCCAACTGTAGTGAGGACGTTGTCTTCAAAAATGAATTCAGTACATGCCGCTCTTCTGTCCTCTGCGGCTGGGAGCCGATGGAGTGATTTGTGCTCGTCGTTACAGCCAACAACAGAACACTGCATGTGGCGGCTCGACATCATAATCAGAATCAGAATCAGAATCAGAAAAAGCTTTATTGCCAAGTACAATTGTACACATATGAGGAATTTGCTTTGGTGAAGTTGGCGCATGACACATCTACTAAAAAATACTATTAAAAAGTAAAAATTATAACAATATAATGATTACTAACACGGTGCTTTCAATAATGAAATGGCGGATATGTGAGAAGGTAGCACTGTATTTGGTGGATGGAGAGACATCTGGGAGATGGGGAGGGGGGTGGTGGCTGGTGGGTGGGAATATGCAAATATGGCTGCTTCTTACGTAGGAGGGGGCGCCAAATTCGATCAGCTGGTGAGGAAGCAGCAGGCTGGGTGCTTTCAGAAATCTGTATTTCACTCAAAAAAAGCATAGATGGTCTTAATTCACACTTTGTATGCGTGTGGCAGCCCAAGAGACCCAAAACAACACCCCGAATCCCCCCAAAAGTGAGTTTTTAATAATATAAGACCTTTGAAATAATTTCCAGTGTGGGAGCAGAGGACACATTATATACTTGAAGAAAACACTTGGCCAACATAAAAATATATATTGCTGCATTATTGTGAGTTTACCCAACTAAATTTATTTGCCAACATCTTCTTATGACTTGGTATAACATGAAAGCTTTCTGCTTCCCATCTTGTATCTCTCCTTCGTACTACAAAAAAAGATGGTCTCTGGAGAGTTTTAACCTTCAACCATATGCTGGAAAGTCTCCTACTATGCTGATCATTTGTATTTAGAAAATCAAGTCAAAGAACCAGACAGATTATATGTTATCTTTGATCAGGACATGTCCTTTCACTCCCATGTAAAACAAATTTCAAGGACTGCCTTTTTTCACCTACATAATATTGCAAACATCAGGCATACATACATACTGTCTCAAAATGATGCAGAAAAACTAGTCCATGCATTCGTAACTTCCAGGCTGGATTATTGCAATTCCTTACTATGAGGCTGCCCAAATTCGTTGCTGAATATTCTCCAGTTGCTCCAGAATGCTACAGCACATGTTCTGACAAAAACGAGGAAGAGGATCATATTTCTCCAATATTAGCCACCCTGCAGTGGCTCCCTGTAAAGTTTAGAATAGAATTTAAAATTCTCCTTACTTAGGAAGCCATAAATGGCCAGGCACCTTCTTATCTTAAAGAGCTCATAGTACCTCATTACCCAACTCAAACACTGTATTCCCAGAATGCAGGTCTATTTATGGTTCCTAAAGTCTCCAAAAGCAGAACAGGAGCCAGAGCATTTAGCTATCAAGCTCCTCTCCTCTGGAACCGTCTTCCAGTCTTTGTCCGGGAGGCAAACATTGTCTCTACATTTAAGAGTAGGCTTAAAACTTTCCTTTTTGATAAAGCTTATAGTTAGGGCTGGCTCAGGCTTGTCCTGGACCAGCTCCTAGTTATGCTGCTATGGGATTAGACTGTCAGGGGACCTCCAAAGATATACCAAGCTCCTCTGTCCTTCTCTCCCTCTCCATCTGCACACTTTCATGTCCTACCAAGGTGCGTTACTAATTTAGCTCCTTCCCCGGAGTGTCTGTGCTTTGTCGTCTCGCAGGTTCCCATGGATAGTGGCTGAATCTGGATTGTGGATTATAGCTACGTCTCCTGCCATGGCCCTGCCTGACATCCACTGCAACTGCTACTACTGTTATTACATCCAGTGTCACTGTTACTGTGACTGCATGTCTGTCTGTCTGTCTCTGTCTGTCTGTCTCTCTCTCTCTATGATTGCATTTCTGTCTGTCTCTCTCTGTCTGTCTCTCTCTTTCTTGCTCTCCCTCTCTCACCCAACTGGTCGAGGCAGATGGCCGCCCACCCAGAGCCTGGTTCTGCCTGAGGTTTCTGCCTGTTAAAAGGAACTTTTTCCTCGCCGCTGTTGCCAAGTGCTTGGTCATGAGGGAATTGTTGAGTCTCTGTAGATAAAAGAGCTTGGCCTGTACCAGCTCTATATGAAGAGTGTCCTGAGACAACTTTTGTTGTGATTTGTATATATTTATACAAATAAAATTGAATTGAATTGAATTATGCTTAAGGGGAGATGGAAGCTACTGCTCTGGACTGCCAGAGCTATGACTGTTTACAAGACCTCAAGTCAGAGTAACTTTCTATGTTGAAAAATGAAAACTGTCATTTTAATTCATCTCACATTAAATTCCATGACAATTTGACTGAAAGCCTTAAAAGTTTGAAATTGATCTTGAGACAGATATTCTTTGTGAACATGACTTTACTGGTCACTGCAAAGATACAGCCACAGCTCATACAACCATACAACCAAGTTGATCGCATCATCTGGCACAACTTCTGTAATGTACACACCCCTGAATATGGGTGCCTACAAGGCATAAAGCCTATTACATTACAACAGAGTTTTGTGCCTGCCATTTGTTTCAATCTTTCACTACTCTTGATGTATGTAAACTGAGCAAACTGAACTTCTCTTCATCAGAATCTGGTCTGTAACAGAGTGCACTCTTAAGTATCCTATAGATTTGTCCTTTATATAAGCTGCTAAACCCCAGCCAGGTGATACTCTGAACATACAAAATTGTCTGCCATGTGACGCCTTTAGCCAGAGGGAATTGGGGGGGGGATTCGACTGGGTTTTTTTCTTCCAGGTGTTGCATTCAGCTCCGCCTTCCAGCCATCCCTCGCCCCCCGTCCCCTCGGGTCCAGGCTGACGGCATTCGAGCAGGGGGGCTGGGCCAACTACACGCAGATTCGCCAGCTCAAATAGTGAGGCACAGTACCGAGAGGAGAACAAAGCTGCAGCGCATCTCATTTCAGCCGGTTCAGTCACCATCACAGTGGAAGAGTTTACTTATTCTGTATAGGAAATACCCATTTCTTTATTTATTTCTTTTTTCCAGAGCTAACTTTTTTCTCATCTGACTTGGAGCAGCATCACGGAGTTTTTTCCAATACCAGGATGTCGGAACTTTCCGTGAATGACCACCTCGAAGGGATTTTATCAGATTTTGAAGGTATGTAAACTGTAATATTGAATTACTTTACTGCTGCTTGTTTTGTTCGGAATAAAAACAAATGTATGAATCAGAAGTCTGCATCAGGTTTGAATACAGTAGCTTTAAATGGTGTTAAAATATGCCAGGAAAAAAGCCACACAGCCCGCAAAGAAAATACGATTGATTATTGTTTGTTAAAACCAGAACTGAAACGATAGTGCATTTATAGATTAATGAATCAAAAGTAAATTGTAAGAAATTAGAACGTGAATATTCATAGTATGGTAGGTAATATTTTGCTGTTTGTTTTCTTTGGGGGTTTGGGGCTGTAAAGCAATTTGAAGAGGTAACCTCGTTCTCTGGGGAAAAACCAAGGACATTTCCCACTATTTCCTGATATTTTATAGACCACATTTATAGACCTATCCATTAAAGGCAAAAACAGTGGCTAGATGAATCTAGAATCAAGACAACTGATAGTGGTTACCCTAGTTCAGTCATAGGTTATATATATATATATATATGATGAAGCTATGATTGAGAGTGGGTATAGGGTGTGTGTGTGTGTATATATATGTATAGATATATAGATATATATAAAATCCATAAAATCATTAGTAAGTGCTGTAAACATATCACATATCATCTGAAATATTGTACAAGAGAAGTGGTTGAAGATATGCTTGCCTTATTTTAGGTCCCTTCTCCCATGTTGCATGAGCATTTGATTTTATTTCAATAGCAAGGAATTGTTGGATTGTTGTGCGCGTCTGAGTAAGACTCACACTATAATTACTGGAGTCTGATGTAAAACAGCCTGGACAGGTAAGAGGGGAGCACTAATAACAGAGTGAAGGCAAAGCCTTGAAAAGCTTCATGTATGTGCGCACTGGGACTCGTGTGTGTGTGTGTGGGGGGGGGGGGAGTGCATCATCTCAGCAAACAATAGTATCTTTTAGAAGCAGGAAATTCAGCTCTGTGAACTGGCTGTCCTTCAAAACCCCCCAGCTACATCAAGAGAACCTCAAAAAGGGGAAAGCCATCTGCAGTTTCATTTTTAAAGGAACCAGTGAAGTAAACATTACAACAAACAAAAGAGACTCTTGAGGAAGACTGTGTCCTATTGGCTCCAATCAATGAGGGTCATTACTAAGTAATGTAGAGTGGCTGATGGCAGTATTTTAGAGTTGAAAATCCTCTAACCATTAGTCAACCAGATATATAAAAAAAAAAACATTTTGATAATGATCCTTTCAATATGGCTATTTAAGATAATGAGATATGTAGTGAACAGGACATTTGTGCTAAAAAACCTGTTATTACTCTTTGATAGGGGTGGGTGGTATACTGGTTTTATCACCTCATCGGTGTCATGTTCTCCCACTATATTTGCAAAACCTTCATTACTGTGATAAATGTTTTAGCATATTTAAAATAATTTACTTTACTGTGGCTGTGATAACCTGCAGGTAGAGGGCTACGCAGAGTCTCATAGGACTGGATTTACATATATTTTCCTCTTTGCGATGCTGACTTCAGTAACACAAAGATTTGGAAGGTCACTTCACAAGTAACACATGCCAATTTCTCTGTTGTTGGCTGCAAGAACCAACACAAAAGGCTTCACCTACACCCACTATCTGATGAAGTGGAGACCCAGCCTATTAACTTGATGAAAACTTTCCAGCACCACACATAAGTGCACTAAAAATGTATATTTTTCACTCAGTTTTGGCCCTCAGCATCATATTTGTTATTATAAGTAGTACTTTGTCTACTCCATCTTATTAACATATGCATGAAGCAAAAATATTGGAAACAATTCCATATTACAATGCATTGCAATCCAAAAGCAACACTTTTCTGACACCATGGTCGCAGAGACATAGTGTTTTGAAAATCCTCTCCAAAGTGACTACTGTACCTTAAAAGGCTGGTCTTATGTTACAGTGTGGATATGGAAAATACATGACACAAATGTTTGTCATGTGATAAACATGTCACAGTCAGTGTCCTCCCGCTTGCTGTTGCCTGTGTCTCTGTCATCACCTGTTTGGAATTTCAGTATAATCCATCACTCGCTGCTGTCAGTAATGTTAACGATATTTTGTAGACCTCTTTGAAACACAGTAAATCACGCAAAGATTATGAAAAAAGTCGTAAAAAAAATAACAACTTAAGAGGGCCTTTCAATAACTATGAGTATACAGAGAGAGTGGGAGAGAATGTCAGAATAAATATACTTTGTTCTTTTTCTCAGTGATTCATCATGTCCTCGGACCCTGCAGGGACATTTAAACAAAAGCTGCCCTCTCTCCTTTCATTCTTACCTTCTTTCCACATTCTTCTGTTTAGACAAGTGTTGATCTGTGCCTTGAAACAAATTAGTGTAGCCTTTGGCCACAGACTGGAAACTGTACTGTAGCTTCTTTTGCACAACTGTTACCTATTGACACTTCAAACTGCTTGACAGTTTTTTTTTATCTTCTGTGCCATAGACACAATTAACATGCTTAACATTGATAGAGGCTGCGTGGTTATCTGTATCTCACATGGTGACTATCTTCCAGAACTATCCTCTTCTTAAAAATTATCCTGTGGTGAGGCCGTGAACCTGGTTCCTCCAGCAGCTTGGTTAGGATTGAGAGCCCCAGTGGTAGAAAATCATCAGACGTCATGGATCTAAATTTGATTAAGAAAGAGGGGGAGCAATTGTGCCAACCAGCTGTGAAATGTTGGGTGAAAGATGATGCCTTATCTTCTGCTTTAATCAGATGGATGGGAGTCACTCTCTAAAGCAGGGGTCCTCAACTAAATTTGTTCAAGGGTTAGAATTTGTAGACACTCTGTGGGCCAGATTTTCGAATATACAAAAATTCAAATTTTTTTTGGCCTAAGCAGCCTATTATTGTTAAACATTTTCACTGTCTTAGAACATTAATGTTGTTTTTATTAGCCTAACAGACTCCCAAAAACTAGATACTTAACTGGGAAATGCTGTTAGACCCCTGTCAAGGTGGCAGTCAGTACTCAATATGAAACCCACAGTTCAACTATCAATGAATGAGTCCTTATCTCAACAAAACAATCCTCTTCAGGATCTCAGGAAGCAAAAAATGTAAACTCAATACAACAGCTTGTCAACAAAAATTAACTTAAGTGACTTGCATCAAATAGGCAAGCTAGTGATTCAAGTCTGGAGTTACCTCCCATAGTCTGGCCAGTGCATTGCTGTCAGCTCAAGGGAATGGCCACCCTGAGAGTCAAGCACTTTGATGCTAGATGCATGGAGTAAGAGGATGGAGTTGGAGAATAATTAGTTTCTACAGAACTTTTTGGCTTGTCGCCAGGGGTTGGCAAGCTAATCATTGATCACTCTTAGGATGGACTGAGCCTCTTGAACTGAGTAGAAACGTTAGATGTGCATTTTCTGAATTCAGCAATATACTGCAGGCTGGATGGAAAACCTTGGTGGGCCGGTTGTGCCCTGCAGGTCACCAGTTAATGATCATTTATCTAAAGTTGTGTGATTTAGGGAACACAACTGAAAGGGGTTTTTGTATGTGTATCTTTACACTGCAAGCAGAAAAGATTCCTTCCACTGTGTAAAAGTGAACCATGTAATAATGTTGGCGTTCAAAACCTCCAATAGATTTGAGGTTTTGCCGAATCGTCCAATATAAATCCTCTCTTTGAGAACCAGAGAGAAATTACCTATGAATTCAAGTCAGAGCCTTGAATTTCACATACACTGCCCAGATTGACTGTTATACCATGGATTCTTCTGCCTGCATGGTATGTGTATGAAAGCTACATGATGTGGCCGATGTGTGTTGCACCTGACCATCTCCTCTATCAATTGATATACATATTTGCTGTGTTCAAATCCTGTGGACATAGTTATGAAAAAACGTGTTCTAGAATATATTACCACCAACATGCTACATAATAGCATTTCTGAGTTGTCCAACTTCTTCTGAAAACAGCATTTATGGCATTTGGGTGTAAAGGTTCTTTCTTTCATAGGCTGGAGTCTATTTGTGATTCCATCTTTAGACGTGGGTATAAACATTGGAGTCACTTGTGTGAATGAAGGAAGGTGTGGGTGTGGGAGATTAGAGGAGTCAGTGGGTCTGCGTCCGTC